>JADHZB010000421.1:0-36006 GCA_015657535.1 Nephromyces sp. MM_2019 | reverse complement strand
CTGCTTCTTCTTCTTCTTTTTCTTCCCTCCCTATCACTTCTTGAATTTGTTCTTGTGTAATACGTAAAAATACTTATCCTATCACCTAACGTTATCCCATCAGTGGCTATCTTTGCTACTCTTTTCTAATTACACGTGTGTTTGTGTGCTCACTTTTTTATCTGTCCTCAGCCCCATACTTCAAAATCAACGCATTACTTACCATCCTTCGATGGGAGCTCTTCCGTAGGAGAAATTTCCATGTTATCAGAGAGAGATAGATACTGCGAGCCGGCTTATCTCGATGCAAGCAACGGGCAAAAGCTTGTGAATAAAGGTTATATATAGCTAAGGAGCAAAGAGATTAGTGGCTACGTATATATTTGAAATCTTGAAGAAGCAATACATACTTTGAACTCTTTGAGAGGAGTGCTAGTTGATGCTTTGTTATGCTTATTAATTATAAGATCTGATTTGATGTTAGCAAGTTATTCATTATTCAATTTTGGTGTAAGTACACCTTCGAAGAAGTTGGCAAGGAGAAGGTTGAGATGCTTTTGAATGCAACGCACAGTACATGTATGTGTGTGTGCTGTGTGTGTCGGTGTGTGTCAGTGTGTGTGAGGGTGTGTCAGTTTGTGTCAATGTGTGTCGGTGTGTGTCAGTGTGTGTGAGGGTGTGTCAGTTTGTGTCAATGTGTGTCGGTGTGTGTCAGTGTGTGTGGGGGTGTGTCAGTTTGTGTCAATGTGTGTCGGTGTGTGTCAGTGTGTGCCGCTTTGTGTCAGTTTGTGTCAATGTGTGTCGGTGTGTGTCAGTGTGTGCCGCTTTGTGTCAGTTTGTGTCAATGTGTGTCGGTGTGTGTGTTGTATGTGCCGCTTTGTGTCAGTGTGTGTTTTGTTTTGAGCCTTTGCTGTATAGCTCAGTCTTGGCTTTTTTTCAAGACTGGAGTAGATTGCAGTATCAACGAATGCTCAGGCTTTCTTTTTTAGAGTAGTGTTGCTAGTATAATAGTAGTAAAAGCAGCAATTTCTAATGGCCGCTTTTTGTTATTGTTTTTTGATAAATTCAGTGTGTTAGCATAGCCTCAAATAGTGTTGCGACATATACTCAAAGTGTATCTAAGCTTTCACTGCATCATCCTAAGCATGTTTCGCCTCTTGGAGAAAAGATGAAGATTCCTAGAAAATAATGAAGAAAACTGATTTTTTGAGGAGAAGTTGGTGTACATTTCTCTCTATTCATGTGAAGATAAGCTTTAGTTTAGCGTTTGGTGTGTTCAGTTTTACTATGAAGTGTGCTTTTTTTACTAAGCTGTCTTAATGCTACGCTATAATCTATATTAAGCTTTCCTGTGCTTTCTGAGGATTTTTTAGTATTGGTGTGAGAAGGGCTGTGTTTTTTTTTCGCTCGATTGTTCAACTTCCTGCTTTGTAGTGAAAAATCTCTCTTTATTATCCTTCCTTCTACTTCCTCCACCTATCTCTGTGTGTGCAACTTGCTATATGGGGGATAGCCTTTTCGTTGTCTTGCGAGTACCTAGAGTTGAGAAAATCTCGAGTTTAGTATTCTGCGAGTCCGACTGTCACCTTTTGCAGTGCTCTTCCAGATGTTTCTGCTTATTCCAGATTTTTTTACAGCAATCCCAAATTTGCACTCAATGGCATCTTGCGAGTTCATAAAGTCCGTAAAATATTAACTTTCGCGCTTACAAACTTTCGCTTCTAGCTTTGGGGTTTTTTGATTCGTTTTCCTCTTTTTTCTCTTCCTCTTTGTATCTTGCTGTTTTTTATGTTTTTTTGGTGTTTTTGTTTCTTTTTCCTCTTTATTCGCTATTTTTTAGGCGTTTTTTGAAGTTTTTACATGTTTTTCCGTGTTTTTTCCTCCCTTTTTCCACCATTTTTTCTCTTTTTTCGCTATTTTTCAGGCGTTTTGCAAGCTTTTTGACCTCTTCCTGCAGTTGTTTCCACCCTGTTTCCTCTTCTTTGGCTGTTTTTTGACTTTTTTTCAGTTATCTTTCCTCTCTCGACTACTTTCCCTCATTCTTCCTCTCCTGTTACTAGTAGAAAGATCCTCCAAATAGAGATACCATAAACAAACTCAACCCCCTGTTCAATATGAGCGTATCTAAAGCTACTTAACCCCATTTGAAATTTTTCCCGCTGCACCTCAAGTTGCTTCCACATTCTACTCCAGCCGATTCACTCCGATATTTCTACTTTTTCGAAACAAAAAACCCCCCCTCTTATCCTATATCAAACTTATTCATCCTGCAGATGAGTTTTCCGTCCTGAAGAATGCCGATCCCCTGCCAGATGAACAGATTTGCCTCTCTGATTCCAAACTTCCATTGAATGCTTCAGTTTTGTCTAGGCTTTCGAGTTCGATTCGCGATTATAGGCACCGTTTGAGCAATCGAAGCAAACGAAACAAATACAGAGAGCTTAAAAGGAGTGGTAATCTTTTGAATTTTCAGAGCGGTTCTATTCAGTCTGGAATTGTTTATATCTCTGATATTCGATACGAGGCAATGTTCAAAACTGCAAGCGAAAACTCCTTTCGATTTATGGAAAATCGAAGAACTCGATTACGCAAAGGAAACAGCAAAACTGCAACTTCCAGCTTTTCTCTGTTCCCATCATTCCGAAGTGCGAGTGGATCTGAAAAGATTCGCCCCACATCGTTTAGGAGTATGACAAAATTTGCAGGTTTGAGATATAATCAAGATGTGGTTGATAGGAAGAAGAGTTTGAAAGAAGAGCCTGGTAAGATTCGCAAGGAAGATATTGTTGTGAGAAATAGTGCTTTCGATCGAGAGGAGTCTTCTGAAGCAACGAACCCTCCTACTATAGAGTTGCCTTTACCTATGCTGGGTCCGCAAAGGCCTTCTCCAAAAGTTCATTTGCTTAAAAATGAAGAATCCGTATCTCTTCGACCGAAAGATGCTTCATCTTTGGATGATAACATTCCTACGCGATTGTCTGACTGTATAGCAGACCAACCCCCATCAAATTTTGACAGGAAAATCCCTTCAAATAGACCTGCAGAATCTCTCCCTTTGCAGGAAGAAAGTCACAGTACTACAGCGTTAACTCCATCCAGAGACGAAGGGAGCTTTATATTGATGAACGAGAACAGCGAAAAGATGCAGCTACCCTCAACTATTGGTTCTGAGGACAGCTCTACCCCTAGAGGAGGCTTTAAGCTATGGGGAGATGATGCTGCCGAAAGTTTGATTTCTGGAGAGTCCTGGAAAGATTGCAGGGTTTCTTCGTATGGATTTATCCCTGGGGGGGAAGTTCGGACCCCAAGCAGCTCAGGAAGAGGTGAAGGTAGTGATTTCGCTGATTATGAAGGCAAAACTCAGCTGGATAGTCATAGTGGTGGTACTTTTGAAGATTTTAGCCTAGGTGAAACTTCGCCTAATGCCGATTCTACCAAGAAAAAGGAAGGCTCTGCAGATTATAATAGAAAAATGCATCCTACTGTGACTTTACCTAAGCGATTCTTCTTGGTGAAGATTGCGGATTTTGGCCTTTCCAAACTGATCGCACCAACCGTGAAAACTAATGAGCCTTTGGGTACTGTTGCTTATGCTGCTCCGGAGGTTAGCAGGAGGGTTGTTAAAGTGTGGAATGAGGGGGGGAGGATGTGTATGTCTGGAAAATTTGATGTTTTCGAGGCTGATTAGCTCATTTTAGTACATGAGAATGGAGATGAAGTGAGTTTTGTTTGTATTAAGAGAAGCGAGATATCTCTGTGCTCATTGTAGCGATTGAGTAGGCTGCTGTGAAGGATCGTAATTGCAGTTCTTAGATAAATAATAACTGAAGACTGTGTGTGTGTGTGATTTTCCCTCTTTTCGTCTTGGCGTAATTCCGATTAGAAACTCGGGATGTCATTGAGATGAGTTCCTTTGTGTGTGTGCATCATTTTTTTAAATAAAACTTTACGCTTCCGATTGCTATTCATAATTTCGCAGTTTTTAGTTGAGTTTAGAGCTCAATAGGGCACATCAGTTACTGATGTTCTCATGGTTGTCTCTGTGTGTGCTTGACAATAGCCTTTTAGGTTGAAGGAGTTCGTGCATATATACTATTTGAGCTTCATGTTCGTGTCTCTTTTTATCTATTCCTACACCTTTGTATATCACGCTGAAATATTTTATGCTCTTTTTCATTCTTTTCTACGTCTGCTGCTTCAATAGCTGAATCACTTTGTGTGCTATTGTGTGTGGGTTTTTTGTATTCCTTTCATTTCTCGTTCACACACGCAGGTTTTACGTGGGGAAAATTATGAGAAGAATGTTGATGTGTGGAGCATAGGCATTCTAACTTATGAATTGCTGAGTGGTGGTGAGCTGCCGTTCCCTGGTATCTCAGATAATGCCATAGTCAAGTATGGACTTTACTTTTTCTGTGTGCAAAAACTAGTTTTTCTCAACGTGTGTTCGCAAGAAGTTGATTTTTATGCATTTTTATAGGCTTTACAAGTTGCTCTCCGACTTTTAAAAAGCAGTTTATGATTTGCACACACACCCTTTGTCTTAAAGCGTGAAATATGCAGCAAGGCTAATGACGAGAAGGAGAAGCTTTGCTATGTCGTTGCATATCCATTTCTAGTCTTTTCTTATGAACTATTTGAAGATGGTATACTCGTTTGAACAGCACTTCTGGGGCTTAGCTGAGGCTCTCCTTATTTTGCGAAAGATGTATTATGCGAGTCGCGTGTGCTTTTCCCCCACATCGGCTGTGTATGTTTTTACCGAGCTTTCTGTTTATCTGTTCCTGAGCGCTAAGCACACTCTGTTTAGCCCGTCTTCCTCTCTGCTCTCTAATCTATATATGTGTATATGTTATGCATGTACTATATACTTCTTGCAAACTTTTACGAATAAACAATTTTTACTGCTTAAAAGTGTGTGCATATCGTGAAGATATTGAGAAGTTTATTGCAGCCGTTTTGCTGCTAATGAACGTCAGGATTTTGTGTGTTTCCATGGCCAATGAGAAGCACTGAATAAACTAATTTTCCTCAGTTTTCTCTTACTTTGTTAGCGACTGAGTAGAGTTTTCGTCTTTCTCTGCTGTCTTTTCCCTTCTTGGCCTATACCTTCGTTGATGATGAGTTGGAACATTCCAAGTATTAGTGAATTTGTATTAAGTGTCTAGTATTTTTACCTATTTGTGAAATTCTTTGCTCTTTGGCTTTTCTATCGCGTTCTTTAGTTTTTTTTGGATGTTCGCTTCTTCTATAGAGATGTTTTTGTTAACTTCCTCACCTTCTTTTCTCCAAAATCTAACATTCTCTTACTTTTTAGTTGATATATCTTCAAATTTTTTTCTGCTTAACCCTCTCTCCAAAACATATTTTCCTTTACCTTCTCCAGGTGTGTGTTAACGAATGATATCTCTCTCGACAGTGAGCACATCAAGCATGTATCACGTGAAGGAAAGGACTTCCTAAGACACTTGCTAACATGGAGTAGTTATGATAGGCCTACACCAATAGTAGCACTTCTTCATCCATGGCTAAGTGGCGTCCGATGAAAAAAATCAATCGGATAGCTACGGGCTATAGTTACTGACACATATTGGAAGTTTTTTTTATTATTTGCGTAAAATAGCTGATTGTTCGGACTTTAATTTTGTTAAAATCTGTGTATGTACATTCCATCTTTGGACTGTCGTGAAGAAAAGAGCTTAACGCCTAGACTGTTGTGTGTGAAAACTTCGTTATTATCGCATGTGTCTTGATTGTGAAACATGTTGCTTCTTTTTTGACGTGGCAGAGTTAGTATATCAGATTATTATGTATGAGCATAAGCTGTGTGTGTACGCATATTTTTGGTTTTTTTGTACTTTCTAAGTGGAAACTTTGCTGTGCCCCGAGTTTTGCAGGTTAAACCTTGCCTAAACTCTTCATGGGTGCAAGTTTAGAGTATATCACACCTTTATAATAGTTGAATGCATCGCTGTTTTTTTCAGTTTATATATGCTACTATTGTGTGAGACGGTTGAGTATTGCTGCTGTGGGTTGCGCGCATGTGTATTGCTTTTTTGAAGCTTCTAGTACTTGGGAATCCCCTTGTCAAGTCATATAAAAGCCCAACCTTTCACTAATTTTAGCTCGTAACCCATGAAGAAAGTATCCTATTTGACTCTTAAAGATTGCAACTGAAAACTTCGGGGTTGTCTGTTTAGCTTTCTCCCCCAAAAAGGAATAGTAGAAGCAATGCTTCGATATGGTGCACCCCATTGCGATTTTTACGTACTTTTCCCTGTTAGTATGTTTTTTTGTGGACCTAAACTTGTTGCTTCTTCATGTGCTGCCCTCAAGTTTTGAAGCCTTAACTTCAGTTTGAATTCCTTCTGTTGCATCATTTGTGTGTTTTTTTTTTGTCTGCATTTTACGTCTTAAGTCTCTAGCATAGTTTTCGACTGGATATAGAGTATTCCATTATATACACATGATTTCATGTCCTGAAGTGATTCTGTGGGGAAGATTAAGCTCTCCCGCGGTGAGCGCGCCCATAATTCTTGCCGTGCTACAGTTTTACGTCTGTACTGGGCAGGAGATGCTTTGGTAGGATTTTTCTATATCTTTTTCAAATTCTTCTAGGCGGAGAATATTCGCCGCATTTGATATTTTGTTACTGTATCTTGTAATTGCCGCAGTAGGCGTGCAATTGCTTTGGATTGAACTTGCGTTTGAATATTTTGTGTGTTGAGTTCAATTGAGGAGACTTGGGGTCTTACCTGGGTTTTTTGTTTTTTTTTTTTAAATCTCTATATCACATGATCAAGGTCAATATCCACACTATTATTTCAGACGTTTAGTGAGCGAACATTCTGAAGCCTGGGAATACTTTTTATGCATACATTATAATTGCCAGAGCGTATATGAAGAAATAAAATGCTTAGTAAATGATGGAGTAAGGCTTTGTTGTCGTAGCTTCCGTATGTGTTCTTAGTATCTGGATGCACGCACGTGTTATGAAAAGACTGCTGGCATGTTTTTTTGTTTTTAATAGCGATGAGCACACGAGGGAGGATGCAATGCCGTCCTGTTCGAACTAATTTGAGCGTACATCTCTTCATTGTCTTTACGCTAATGGAGGCAAATAGCACGTCAATGGTGAATTCATAGATTTGAAACCCCACAATGACTGCTGCGTGTTTCGAGTGTAGCACTCGTGACGTTTTTGGTTAATTTTTTTCTTTTGTTTGCTCATGTCTGCTCACGTAAGTGAGCATATGTATGTCAGAAAGTCTGCTATTATCTATTTGATTGGCCTACCGCTTGCTATGAATGGCACTTAAGAGTGCTGTCTGGTTTATTACACGAAAACTCCCAGCCATGAAGTGAATTGAGCGGTATAATTAATATAATATGGGCTCTGTGTGGGCCTCCCTCTTTATACGCTTACTTTTGGTTTGTGTGCCCCATTATATCTGCTGGCCATTATTTCGCTGATGCACTGGCCCTCACTGTTGTTAAGTGTGCCTGTTTGAGTTTATATTACATAAGCTACCTAGGTACTGTGGAAGTATGGGTGCCTATTATTTAGGGTCTTAACCAAAGCGGTGCATGCATTTTTTTGGGGGTTGGAAATTGCTTGCTAAAGTCCCCTGGGTTGCTAGTTTTATGAAGCATTACTCCTTGTTGTCTAGGTGGTTTATAAATACATCAGTATTTTGCATGAGGCTGTCTGACGTTCTGCTAGTGTTAGTACCAAATTATTTTGATCTAGTGTTGGTTTAGTAAAGTAATATAGAGTTCATATGACCTTTTGTGGCAATGAGAATTCAGATAGTAATTAAATTATCTTGTATTGATGTATACAAATTAGTTTTATTTTTTATAGAATTCCTATGAAATTTTAGTTGCTTTTAGATAAATTTTCTCCTGATAAGCAGCCAAAATTGTTAGGTACGAAGCTTCGAAGGAATCATCCATTTTTTGTGCTTGTTATGTTTGGGCTTATCTCCAAGATAAAAACAATTCGCTGATCCCCCTTCGCTACCTATAGTGGTAGCTGGCGCGTAGGCCTGGAGTTATCACAATATATCCCTTTTTAATGTGCAGATGAATCCATAGGTGCTGATGTAGCAGCAGTTCAGCTGATAGCGTTCTTGCTGAAGTTCTACGCCACTCGAAGTTATGCTGAAGTAGCGACCTGCTATTCAAAACTTGGCGTATAGTTCGTTTTGCCCTGTAACCAGGTGTCGTTAAGAGTAGCTCCTCTTAGCTGTGTCTGGAGTAAAAAATATTCCTGTGGAACAGTATGTGATTTACTCTATCGGTGTGTAAAAGGCATCTGGAATTGCGCTGTGTTACTCGAGATTGCTGGGTTGCGATATATATTTTAACTTAGTAGACATAATGGCATGGTATCTTGGTCTCTAGAAACCTTACCGTGAAGAAATTTTTTTATATGCCCTGGTTCTATATATTTATTGTTGGCTGTAGGAAAGGAGGTCTGCGCCGCGTCCGCTATGGGGAGTAAACTACTCTTACATCAGTGCTACGTATTTTTGGCTTGTATACCTTAGTTTCTTCCGGTTTATTATTATCCATTTAGCGGTTTAATATTGTTTTGTGCTCTGCGGCTTGATAAGTGTTCATAGTTGCATAATTTACTGCCATCTCTTGACATGCCATATAGAGTCGTGGGTTAGCAGTACATGCATGAGTTGAAAAGGTTTCTAGTTTTTTTTTCGATGAATACCTTAAGAAATTCAAAGGTGCTATTCTTGCGATTTTTGAACCAAAGTATTGCCTTTGATAGCATGGTAATTGAATGATTATATAAGGTTAATGAGGCTGACGAATTCTCTAACAGGAAGCTGCGCAGGTGCTTCTAAGTAGGAGGAAAATTCGGAGGATGGATTTGTAGTTACGTGGTGTTCTTTCCTAGCGTATGCTGCTTTGGCAAGGGCGCTGCTTATATCAGCCTTTCTGCAGTCTCAATGCTACGGCACTCTCTTGTAAGTAATGCTACGAGTGAAAACGAAAGTGTTGAGGCGCTGATTTGCTGTATATCTTGAAACTCCTACCAAGATCGAGGAATCATTGTGACCAGCTTCCGTTTGCAGGAGTCGCGAGCCGCTCCATCCTGGGCGTACACGTCTTGCGGCAAGCATAGATATGGTTTTCCAAAGGCTTAAACCTAAGCACTCCAAATTTTTTACTGAGTGCTCGGTCGAGTGGCGGTATATGTGGCTCGAAGAAACAGACACGGTTTGAGTGCCTATTGGTTGCACTAGGTGTATTATTGGCTATTTAAAGTATACCTCAGAGGAGGTAGCAAAAGTATTGCCAATTAGAACGCTGAATTACATTGTAAATCCGCTGCACGCGGCAGGGATAACTAGTTTCGTTGCAAGATTTAACTAGAATAAGGATGCTAGATACCGCGTTTTAGCAACAACCATGAAACATTTAAGATGCAGTGTCAGACACAACGTGACGTGTAACTAAGGAATCCCAGTGAGAGAGCACAAACTCATACAGAATTGTTCGGCTCATCGAACCTGGTCTTTTCAAAATCCGCTTAAGGCTCTTTAGAAACCATAATGCAGGAAGAGGAGGCAGGACTGTAATGACGTCAGGGGCACTGACCATACTGTGCAAATTACAATGACTACAAATTCTTCTGTGGGATGCTAAACTAGAAAAGCTAGTATTATTAAAAGAGTCGATCAGGCCAATGTATTTATGTCAATTACATTTTCCTGGTAAGATTAGTGGCATACTTGCATTTTTTAATTTATGCCTGCAGATGGGACAGTTGCGGTCAGTATATCGATTTTGCTAGTTTTGAGCCTAAAACTGCAGCACAGGATAACCATGTATGTTTTTAGTAATCCTCGGTAGTTACAACGTAAGCATGAAGTCTTCTGGCTTTTTAACTCTTAGGCGGTTCTTCGCGATAACGGATATGTATTTTGTGCATTGTTACGTCAATGATTGGAGAGCAACTAGGCCAGATAATATGTTGCTTGACCTCCTTTAATAACCATGACAATTGCTTCGTAGTTTAGTCTCAATTGAATCTGCTTATTTTTATTAGCGTTGTTAACTGATCATTCCAAGGACACATAAACAATACTTTGCAAAAGGTTTATAACGGCGCGTTAACCGTTCGAAAAGGCACAGAATCCCTGAGGTCAGGCTAAATGTGTGGGTGCATAGTAGCTGCAGGGACAACCACTGTAACCAAGTGGCTGCAGTCAGTATAATTCCCCTATTATCTAAATAGCAGCGTTGAGATAGCTTATTGTACTCAAAACGTGCGGCAAAAAAAAGGTATCCGTTTTAAACAAGTGCCAGTGATAATTGCAGAAATTGCAGGTATTACATAAAATACCTCAGTGAAGTACTAGGCTCCGTTTAGTACCTTAAAAGCAAAAATTTCCATGGTTTGCAGCGTCAGGCCGGAGATTAAAGTATGTCATAGGCATGTCAAGCAAAGTATCGGGGAGTCCCACACGAATTCCCTACTATTGGTATAGTGGAGTGCACACAAAGCGCATTTTTCACTGAACAAATACGTTGCAGGTCATTATTTATGTTCTATGCTTTCCTGCCTGCATTTCATAGTTGCGCATCGTTTTAGCAGCCGACTCCACGAAGTGGCTTCGTTGAAATTGCTACTTTGAAAAAAAATTCGCCATTTTTGCTTTCGTGCGTTCAATGCATGTAGCATTGTTAGTAACAAGCAGCCGCCAAACCACATTTATGTTCCTTCATGTAAAATAATACCTTGAATAAATCCTCGCATCGCTAATGATTCTAATCTGAGAGCCTTTGTCTAAAAATATCTCTGCATGAAAAAATGTGTATGCGGGAACTGCGCAAATGGCATATCAAAGCTTAATATCACGATTAAGAGGTATTTTTTTCACTGTGCAAGTTTTCCCCCGTAACTTATACACGCAGTATTCACATACAGGCTGAAGTTAGAGTATGACATTGATATCATATTTTTGTTATTTCTCTTACAAAGCTTTTTTCTGCGCTTTTTCTACCTCCTACGCGATGCATGTGTATAAATATTGAAGTCCTTGGTACGCATTTGGTACTGAGAATTCCAATGTTCTACCGCAGAGACACGGCAGAATTGCGCTGATGATCTTTCTCTCTACAATTGAGACTATAAATACTACTTCCTGCAACTGTAACGATTGACAAATGAATTAGACACTTATTTCCATCGCATGATGACATTCTCGTCATCCGTACTTTTCTGCAGTTATAAAGATGTACGTACAGCACTGTGGGCTCTCCCAGGCCCCTCATTTAAGTAAGAAGGATACCATATATTTCAAGATACACAAAAACAAAGTAATCATTTGTAGTTCTAAAGCGCTTGATCTGCGTATTAGCATCATTTCCGGCCCGATACCGTCATGGGTCACGTTCTGTTGCATGAAAAACTACAGTAGTGTTAAATATTTTCGAGTACTTCCAACTAATCCTCAAACTCTTATTAACCTATCTACATTACAAAGTTTGCTGAGCTGCAAACTTTGAATCGCAAGAGTGTAATTACGCTCAAACCCGCGCTTAATTCCTGTGGCAAAGGATTTTGAGTAATAGTGCGTAAGCAGCGAACCTTATTCTATAACTGATTACAAGCAAGAGCCTGAACAGCAAGTCATACCTTCCCGAATCGGTAGAACGCTCAGTAACGACACACCAAGCGCATGAGCAGGTCTAAGTTTATTCCTTAATCAACGGACAGCATACCCTCTACCTTCACCCTAAACAGAAGTTGAGGTAACCTTGCTCTGAAAGATGGCCAAGGGCAAAGGAGTGAGTTTCGCGGAAAAGCAACGAAGGCTGCACAGAAGCATCCGAGATAGCAATACTTTTTGCAACTTCAAAGAGATTGAGTCATTTGCCAAAATGGCGGGAATAATCCCTCAGGCAACCAAAGGTAGCACGTGAATCCAGCCTCCCACACGTTCAGATGCAGTAAGGTAGCCGTTATTTTATCACGTTTTCTGTTTTCAGAAGTATTGCAGGCCCTACTTGACGATAATTTGGTACTTCAGGACCGTATAGGTTCTCAAAATATCTATTGGTACGCAAAACTTTGCACTGTCAACTAGATATCACGCGGCTGATATGCCGGGTCCATGAGTGCTTTCTACAGGAGTCTTGCGTGCAATGCTGGCTTGATGCTCCAACAGTCGCTACAAACCCTAACGTACGTTTATATAGCAAAGTGGTAAAAATGTGATATCCTACCAATAAGAAAATCTAACTTGTTACAATCGTCTTGAATTTCTACAGAGAACGAAAAAATGCCGCTCATGCCACATCGGAGCAGTATGAAGTTACCCTCGAAGCTTGGAAAGCTGATCCTGAAGCGAGGGTAAAATCGTAGCTCTTTTCTTGTTACCACTAAGTAGCGCTACGTTCATTTTTCTAATGCAACAAAAAGCAATACTTTTCACCAGGCCATTGAACCGGATGAGGCTGCAGAGGCTACAGAAATGCAAGCAAGAATTGATCAGTTGAAGCAAGAAATAGGGCAGCTTCAAGAAAAAAATCCATTATACCTGAGGACACTAGAAGAAGATGCAAAAATAGCGCAGGAGGCAGCCAGCAGGTGAATCTTACAAAGCTGTACATCAACCACAGATTCACGCTCAATATGGTGTCTGCGCACAATATTCTATTTTGCTGTATATTAGATGGGCCGATAACGTGTCTGGAATTCGACAATGGATAAAGCACCGAACCGGTGAATCCGAGAATGAGATAAACAAACAATTTGATATGTAAGTTACTCAAAAATTAATATAATGCAACTCCATTATCACCTATACCCACCCATGATAATACTGCAAAATTCAGTCCGTCAGATATCGACGACGACATCTAAAAATATAGCGACAGAACGAGTCAATAGAGTCGAACACGCATGTGCACCATAAGTTTGCGTGCAAACCAAGATTTTTAGCCTTGCAAATGACTAACAAGAAAAAAAGATATATTCCCCCCTCCAAAAAGCAGAAGCAGCCAAGGAAAACAATCCAATTTTATGATTTTGTTAATGTGGCCTCCAGCGCCTGAGCTACAAAAATTTTCCCTAAGTATAAGCAAGCGGAGCAGATTACAAGGGGCATACAACACTGAAGCACTTTTAGTAGAAACACACAGAAAAGCAAGCCTTTAATAGGCGAATAGGGATGCCCCAAACTTAGAAGGCGCTACCAGAAACTTTGCATATATAATTCACTAATTCATTGAAGTTGCGGAGCAGCAGAGCGTAAATATTGTTAGCACACACAATATAAACGCAGTATAATATGGTAATAACTTCTCAAGTATATGCTACTCTAAGCGTGGGTCAATACTTCTTTCCAGAAGCGACTTTTAGAGAGTGCTCCATCAAAAAATGTCACGACTGACAAAATATGGAATTCTAATTCCATAGATATTACTTTCTTCCGTGCTTCTTCTTACGGAATGAACTTTTTGCCATGTTTTTTGAATTAGCTTCCAACTTTGCATTCACCGAGCTAAGTAACGCAGGGGGCTTGCTCAGCATTGTCATAGGAAGCCATGACTTGCTTTCATTTGGGTCTAATGAAGCTAGCGTCTTGTGTATCGTAGAATTTTTTCCTTGTATACGAACATCACTTTGGCTATAGTTTCGATCATATGCAGCATTAGCTGCAATGTTAGCAGAGTCGGATGGAGCAGCAAGTAGCTGATTTCCATCATCATCAAAAAAAATGTGCTTAGACTTCTTTACGGGAGAACACAAGCTTTCATTGGAATTACTGCGATTATAAAAGTTGCTACACTCTATCGAAAGTTCATCAAGGTCATTTGAGATAGCTTCACTATGAAGGTTTCGCAGCTGTCGCTTCCGCCGGTTTTTTTTGTTGATACTCATGCTCTTATTATTAAGACCGTATTGATTGACTAGACTAATCAGGTTTACTTGTTTGCTCTTCTGATTCTCCACCGCCATAGTATCTACTGCATCATGAGATGGCATATCATCAAGTTTCCGCTTTTTCATCACACCATGGCCCTGGGAATATAAGTCTTCATTTACGTCTTTAGATAAGCGTGCGGAATTTTTAATCTGCAACACACAAATCAGACATAAAACTCTCAAAAAGACTCGACACTTTCTACGCTTCTTTACAAAGGATAAAAAAAAACACATACACATGTCGGAAACCCAGGACTTTAAAAAAATGAATGTCAAATGAATGAGTAAATTATTCCGTAAAAGCTTTCTAAATAAGAATTATAAAAGAGCATCACGCCACACCTCTTTCTGCAAATAAAAATATCTCCTTCAAAGACAACCATCAAACATTCAAGGTTCAGCATGTCACTATGAGAGGCAGCAAGGTTTCAATAATGCAGAATATCACCTCAAGCTGAAGCTCAGGAGTAACAGGAGGTGCTGGAGGTTTGCTTACACGCTCCTGTAATTCCAGGCACTGTTTCCTATGAAAATTTCGTCTTCGGTTCGCCTCAACTTTATCAGAACCACTAATGGGCAAGCTAGCATCTCCCTCTTTAAGCAACAGTATCATTTCTAGCGGGTCAAAACCTTCAAGAATAGCGAGAGAGGGAAAAAAACATTCTCTCATTCAAATGAACAGATCATGTCGCACTTACAACAAATTATTAAAAGAAATTCATCTAATACAAAAGAATAGGGGGGAAGGCAACCAACAGCAGATCAGACAACGAATTAGGTGCAACCACACTACCCAGAATTATAAATTCTATTTAACAAAACAAAAGGGAAAAGGCAATACTTTAACACATGTGATAGACTTCGAGATTATATATCTAAGCAACACATGTTGCTTGACTTGTAATTAAGGAAAATATACCCTACTGCTTACTACAATCTTCTCCGAATGTGACGCTTGTAACAACGTGATCTTCAGCTGAACTCATTCCAGAACTAGTACTAGATTTACTCTGGGCCTTAGCAGCCTCGGTTAAGTACGAACTGCTTTCAAATTGGTGCAAAAGTGCCTCCTCCGGTATAGAGATTTCTGCTATTTTACTTCTCCGCGCAGGTTTCCCTCCTGAAGTCGCATCAGCAATGCTAAATTCTTCGCAATCCCTAATCACAATCGGACTATCGCTTGTCCCGTAGCAACTTTCAAAGCGTGGAGCAAACCCCTGAATAGAATCCCCCAAAAACACCTTCTTTTTGTCCAATCCAGTGGAAGAATAATCTCCCCCTACCACAGCATTACCCACTTTGGCGTGTACATCAAGAGCCTTCATTTGCCCCACTACCTCAAGGGATTTCACCTCCTCCTTCGACCTAGAATAAGCCGAAGCAAGAGGTGGACCTTCTGGATGAGCTATAGCTTCAGTAAGAACTCGGATTATTTCACTACCGTGGTACTTTACGGCTCGAGGTAGGGGATGAAACATCATACTCAGCTGTGAAAAGCTAGTCGGACGAGCAGAAGCTATCCTAAAAAGTATGTGGTCATTCATAATACTTTGTCTGGACTCATCTGACTGGCGTGCTAAGATATCCCGCCATTCAAGAAGGCGAGCTAGGATCATCTGAGATTCATATGAGATTTCAGAGTGCAGTTTCGAGCTGAGGTAACGAGCCTCCCTCAATGGATCGTACAGTTCATCTTCATAAGTTCGTAAGCAAATCTCCCGACTACGCTTCATAACCATGAGGAAGAGCTCACAGCCACCATCTGTTATTTGCGTATCGTCGTATGTCTCCAAGGGTAAAAGAGGGTGAGTATTAGCATACGGCTTTGCTTGTTTGTAAGATAACAGTTGGTTTCTCATGACTTCGTAAAGATACGGAAGAAAGTGAGTATCCGCACGAGCATACAAAAGCATCTCAGAACTCAAAGGCCTAAGAAAAAATCAAAGATGGCATTTTATAGGCTGATAAGACTCAACAGAGTCAATTAGCGTAAATACTACTCTTTTGGCGCTAAATTTCTCCCGTGTATGAACTTACTATGGAAAATGTAGTAAATCATATTTGGGCTTTCTAATGAGATTAGTGCGTAAAGGAGTAGCAGTGGTACCAAAAATGCAGGAAAAGTAGACAACAGCATATGCATTAAACCAATCGCGGTCACGGCAGTCTTATAAGCAGAAGCATATAAGCTAAAGCAATCACGATCATGCCAATCTTATAAACGGAAAAAAAGAATTTTTGCAAAGAAAACTTGAAGCGCTTTCACCTCCGATTGTAGTGGAGCAATTATATGAATATTGTAACACTTATCAAGCTTTGAAGCTTCAACACTAAAAAAGATGAAGCTTCACATTAAGCTGCCCAAAAAGCGCTAAAAACGGAGAAAATCCGAATTACTGTTATACACGGTATTTGAAGGCTTTTTAAAATCTTCATAGCATCCTCCTCTTCAAAAATGTTCAGAGCAAACATATACTCTGCATGTCAAAATACTAGCTTAAAACTACCAGTATCATTCACACGTATGTAGCGTCATTTTCCAATGAATCATTTGACTTCATTATCATCAGCTTATGTTTTGTATTGAGAAACTGCAAGTATTCTCGACAACTAGTGCTTACTACATCCACTTTTTACTTGTAGCAACACAAGCGCCAACTCTTAAAACCTCTCAAAAGCTTCAAAATACCTCTGCCTCCAGTCAGCTAGCTGAAATTTCTTGTCCGTTTTGTAGTCACAGTAATAAATCAACAAATTTGCAAGGGATAGCCCGCCAGGAACGTTCAGCACACGAGCAGCTTGCCCGGTATCAAACATATTCACTAAATAAACGCCGAAATCCCTCTGAAGCCACAATACGTCACGCTCTGCCCCATGCAAAACCTTCAGTATCGCAGGATTTGTCGTGAATTTGTTCAGTATATGAAGTTCTTCAAAGAGGTCAAACGGATCAATGATCCAGTCCTTTTTCTTGTTACTGATTTGTATCAGGCAGACAAAACCATAGTAAGAATGAATAGAATGATGCTCCAGATCTATTCCTATGATATCGTTTCCAACACTGCTTAGCTCGTCTACCATTTCCTGCAATTCCTGACTATTCGTGACAAGTACTAAGGGGGTATCACTAAATCTTTTTGGTATTACAGGAGGGGTTATCTTGCATAATCCTAGTCCTCTCTGAATGGTATTCTCTGCAGCATTAACACTATTGTTGGAAGACATGGGAGCATTCCGGTTTTCATCTTCAAATTTTGTAGTGTTCAGCAGTTCACTGCTTCCCCAACAATCCCTCCATTCCAGAAGACCTAACTCGTAGGAATAAGGGTGTGGCAGACTCCGCGCACTCTCTTTAAAAGAAGACAAGGAATGAGTGCTTGATTTTGGAGTATGTTCGGTTGAAGAATTATTGCCATTAGCAGAGAGGACTTCATCCAACCCAAGGGAATTTAAGTGAGAATGCAATGGATGGTTTGATATTAAATTTTGTAGATGTTGCTCTGTAGAAACCGTACTATTCCTCTGCGAATTAGCCCCTTCTAAAAACCCAGCAAACTGGTTTCCGGACAAAACTGAAGAAACGGATTTTTCAGTGAGCAATTTGTTGTGAGTTTCAGCCCAAGTTTGGTACTCCAATTGTGCGTTAATAATCTCCTGTGGAATTGGCACTACAGCATTCTCCTTGTAAGTTATTCTGGGAACAAAAAACGGACGGAAATTTGAAAAAAAGGGCCTCCATCTATTTTGCGGTTCCCTGAAAGCATCATTGGGGCTCAACGTGGATGAATCTGAAGGCGAATGCAATGAAGATGCTGCAACATTGCGCGGAACCGCAAATCCTGGACTGGTGTCTTTTATAGCTTGATCTTGAAAAGCTTGAGCAGAGCATGTTTCCTTTCTGAAAAATCCACTTGCGAAAGCCTCGCAACTCTTGGCAGATGGTGACTGCTTAATACTCGCACCGCTATAGTTAGCAACATCGTTTGAGGAAGGCGATAGGAAAAGTGTATTGTTCTTCGATAAGAAATCCCTCATACAGGGAATAGATGATGGAGTAGAACTAGATTGAGAGCTCGATGATAAGGTTAGTTTTTGTGCGTCTACTTTTAGGCCGACGTCAACTTTGTCTAGAAGGCTCTCCAAGCAATCCAAAAAAATGTCAAAATCCTGGGTTATCTGGTTTGACATCAGCCTAATGTCATCCTCAGAAGCCATTCCTTTTATTTTAGGCTTAGCAAACGCCCTCTTCAAAGTACTGGGATCAACTGAATAGTTTATCAGCTCCGAAATCGTAAGGACGGACTTTTCTGAGATATCTTGTATCTCCTTTGATACGAGGGAAGACGAGGATCGAACACTGTATTCTTCACCCCCCGGTATCGACATTGCAGATTTTACCAGACCCTTCACTTCTGAGAATACGCTGCTCAGCCATTCTGTAGAATTGCTGTTGCCATGGTCAGTACCGCTTCCTTTTGAAGAAGCCGAGGAAAACTGCGATTTATCTGCCTTGCCACTAGAAAACAGCGCATCGTCATGCCTGACAACTCCAGTGATTTTAAGCATTTTTTCACCTGCAGCTGTGCATTCTTGCCCTCCATCAGCATCAGAAGCACAGACATTGTTTCCTGCTGTCCTAGCTGAGGAAGCAGCACTGCATGTGTTTGTGCCATCCAGCCCGCCATTTACAGTATTATCATCATCCACACACTGTGGGTTTAAGGATGAGGTACCCAATTTGCTTAAATTATTCAGTGCCCCTCCAGCCTCCTCAAGCAGCCGATCTATGGTAGGGATGGCAAGCTTCACTCCACTTCCTCTTGCGTTTGTCATCTTCAAAAAAAAGCTAACCAGAGGAAAAAAGCAATGAAAACTTTAAGTACTGCAAAATGCAGTTAGGCTGCCCAAACTACGTAGCTGCAGGCCTTTCACGATATAAAAAGTTCATCTTCACATACGAAACCCTCAAAAAATTGTCTTCAGAAGATAATGTCTAGAGGTTTGTGGTAGCGGCTTGTAGGATTAACCTATACAAGCTATGAAGTATACATGTACGCTAACGCGGGTGATGGGCATATTCTATGAGTTTAGCTTAATCACCGCACAGCGAGCGCTTCCTACTACCTCTCTTCAGCTCAATATTCCCTTGGACATCCTAAGCACAGGCAACAGCGCTTTTATGTGGCGTTTTAATTTTTTGGCATGCGTCATGGAAGCCTGCAGAGATATCTAGTATAGAACGGATAACAGGAAGTCTTTGGAAAGCTTTAGTGTAGAGAAGCGCATAGGAAGCCCCAGAAAAATCAGGGAGATATAGCGTCACCGATTGATTGCCATGGGTTGCCGATTGACACCTAGGCGTTACTGATTGCTAGGATTGCGCCTATTTTGAAATATACCTTGACTGACTTATGCTACAAGCTTTTCAAACATGTTAACTCTCCTAATATCTTGTGCAATACCTTTTTGACACTCCTATACGCAGCCATAATGTGAAATTTTCCTAATTTTTGATTAATTGGCATCGATATTGTTTCAAAGTCTTAAAATTTAAGCAAAATCTAGAAATAGCGTACAAAATAGTGCTATATATCATGCAAAATGTATCAGTGTCTATAAAATCAACATCTATAGTATATCGTGTCCGCCTCAGGAGATATGTATATAGCCTTCCCGTTGACCAATACCATCAGATATCCCATTGATATAATGATTGTCTGCTGCAACGCTTATTTTTCATGCTTTTATTAAGGTTATCATGGTGTAACGAAATGAATTGTTATTGCCTTTCATTCGTGTGAAGCATTAAGTTGACCAAAGTGACATCACAACGGCTCTGGGTTTCGGGCAAATTACTTTAAAGTGAATCTTCCAAAACCAGATGAATTTTCAGGCGATTTAAGCTTTATAGAGCATTACACAGAGTCTATGGATTCATGCTCTGCAGCTTCGGCAGTTCCCTGTGCACTATTAGCAGTGCTTCTTTTTCCCAGAGTTGCTGCGGGTCTGCGCATTGAAATGTTAATACACATGCTTAAAAGCATGAACCCAAGAATGATTATGCTGAAATCAAAATCATACAATGTATTTGGAATAATTTAATAGCTCGTAACCTTGTATAAAGTTTACGTGGCTGCATATTTTCTAGTAATTATGCATTTATTTTTCACGCTATTTCGTTAGAAACAAATCTTGGTTGTGCTCTTTTTAGTGTGTATTACTCGGTAGACTTGCCTTCATGCGAGATACCGCATGAAGTATTTTCGCTGTACGCACATGTTTTAAAAGTAAGATTGGATTGTCTACTCATATACTAAGAAGTCAAACTACTTAATCAGGTTTAGGAAAAATATTTTTCTCTATAAAAGATGAAGAAGTAATGGTGATTTTTTCTATAATTTTACTCTTTTGAAAAGCATTCGGGACTGGAAATGTAACATTGGCGACTCCTATTACTACTAAATACCAATATGATGCTGCCTTTGGACCTTTATTTACCAGTAATATGGTTCCTCGCTTACCCAGTTGGATGTCACCTATAAATGTGGTAAAACCCTAGCATAACGGCCGTGGAAAAAAATGCTTCAGCACACCTTGTATTGTCGCATAAATACAATTTTTTCTCCAGTTATGTGTAGCATTAGTGATTGGGAATATTGATGAGGACCTTGATTAGCATGCATCTTACGTAACCTCCAGCCAAAAACTGGCTACGTCTGAGCAACTTGAAGCTGCCTTCCGGGTATAAGGTCAAGACTCCTAAAACTATTACCAAAATGAGGTCCCACTACTCTTTATAAATCCGGGCATGGTGATTCCAGGTGAAAGCAGAAAAAATAAAGACACGAAAGAGGGACCAAACCGTTAAGGGGTGATAAATAAAAGTGTATATCTCACCTGAGATCTGTCATCTGCAGGCATGCACCACAGGGATGACATCCCATCGCCACTATTTACGGATGCAAAATTTGCAGAAATTGGCAGTTTCCATTGGGGCAAGTTACGGCGCCCCACATTAACTGCTCAACCTGGTATCCCTACTTAAAGTCTACACAAGTTATCAATATTCCTTTTTCATGAATACTCTCTTTTTTTTCTATTTTAAAGCATTCGAAAGCCATGAATACGCAATCCTGCAACGAAAGCTTCGTTTTAATTATTCGCTTAACGCGAAATTGTCATCACAACGCAGCACCGATTAACTAGCCCGCATTACCCTACACTTTTAGGCTTTTTAAAGTGTCTTCACTTTTAAGTTCAGTAAAGAGGCTTCGCTCGGCACAAATTGTGGTAATAGCTGTCTTAAGCTCAGTAAAGAGGCTTCGCTCGGCACAAATTATGGTAATAGCTATCTTAAGCTCAGTATGGCTAGCGTTTATGTGTAATTTACACTAGGTACGACGTAATGGACTTCCGACGCGAATTCGCTTGTTTTTGTCGTCATTCCAATAAGCAAAAAACGTTGCTAATCAGATACTGCACCGCTGTAGCGTCCAGTGGAACATTTATAGCCAGCTTAACATGAACTACCTGTAGTAGCAGTAATAGTAGTAGACTTGATAAAACGCGCATCCGAGGCAGTACAAATACGCAGATCCCCTTTCGAGACCGCTAGACATCCGGATACAAAAATCCGACTCCCTAAGAATCATACACCAATAGGTACTCTTGTTTGTACGCTATGCCTCTGAATCCTAATTTCCCCATTTTGCAGCTCCCAACTCTTGCACATTCGTATCCTTAGCTGATTCCAAACGATCAGAAGTTGTCAAAACACTAAAAACACACAGTATGAAACATGTATTACCATGGTTTTTCAACTTCATTTATATTTTAAAACTAAGGATTCTTTTTCTTGAACTAATACCAGGGGACGCAACTTCAGTCTCTAGGTCAAACTTAGCAAACCAGACTTCGCGTCCTGCCAACCAGATATTGGTATTCGGTAGCTATTACGTACTCAAGGATAAGTCAGCCTGGTTTTACTAATCATTTCTGGTTAGTTTTGACTACTGCACAGTCTCAGCTAAGCTAGCAAGACGAGTCTTCGCCATATAGCAATTCGCAAGCTAATAAGCTTAAAACGCTCAATGTAATCTGTGCTCAGCTGTTTTTGCGAATCCCAGTCGCCCAAGCGGAGCATCGCTCATGGAACTCATTTCGTAGAGCGCGACACTTATAGCCCTTAAGATCAATTTCGCATCAGCATTGCAATGCAATTTCGAGGTAACCATGGGTAAATACACTAGTCGCGTCTCCAACTCGAGGAAGCATATACGTCAAAGCCTACATTGTTGATATTAAATAATTACAATCTACATTTCTAACGCTCTTCTGACTCCAAGGTATAGTACCACCATAATGCACAACATTGGACGGTAAAGCGCAGTGCACACGAAGAATGTGACCCCAAGAAAGGAGGATACCACATCAGTTATCACCTCGTGATGGAAAAATGAATAGAGCAAAGTAGCTATTACACATACTATGTTCTTTTTACTGACCTTCAAACAAGCAAATTATGCTATGATATGTTTCAGACAGGTAATTTATAACATAAAAAAAAGGATCTTCTGAATAAGCGACCTACACATAAAAATCAGAGATATCCTGATATTCCAATGTTCCAGTTTTTTTCAATGGGGAGCAATTGCATAGTTATATCCTAAAGTATCCAGTGATAAAATGAAAAAGCATAGCAAATCAACACAAATACAACCCCAAGTTCCAGAAAGATAATGCACAAAAATTGTTCAAGATTATAACAGAATGCTCCGGAACAAAACCAATTTTCACGTATATAGTCGGTTATACGCTGTAAGACAGATATAATGATAAAGAGATCATAGCTCATGCCCAACCCCTCATTCTCCTTCCATGAAGCTAAAGTCGAGAACAGATATTAATCCTAACGCAATTCTTTATGAGATCCTTTCAATAGTCAAATAGGAAGAACACAGATTGAAATTTCGGTTATCAAAACAAGTTTTAAGTTATCTCTGGACTATGCTTCTCTAAGAGTTTCATACGGCCCACAGTTCAAAAATAAACAAGAAATGCTCCCAATTCCGTTGAAGATACAGACAACCACAGAAACTTTAGACAATTGCAGATGCAGCGGCAGAGATCTTCGGCCAAAGCTCAGCACATTCCTTTCCAACCGGACCAGTAATTGCAGAACCCTTCATCTCACCCTTTGGATTGACAATTACACCAGCATTGTCTAAAAAAACAAAACATAAATACGTGCATATGTCGCCGAACATGTGCAGGAACTTACATACATATCGAGCAACAAAAGTGGCACTCAAACGTTTAAAACACAGGCAAAACAAAAAAATAGTACCAAATTTAGCAGCGATAATACATGAGGCACATATATCACTCAGTAGAACCAATTTCTACGCTATAACTTAGCATAATAGACAAAAATAAAGAAAACAAGAGGAGCTTTCTAGTATACTAGCGGCCGACAAAGCAAAACAAAAATATTTCTGGCGAGAAACTATAAAATGTGTAAAAAACATGATTATCAAATCCATCCACATACCTTCAAAATACACAAAGTATCCCTCATGTCTCCTCCATGTCTTGCGCTGTCGCACAACAATGGCAGGCAAAACCTTCTTGCGAAGATCAGGTTTACCCTTCTTGACAGTTGCCAAAACCATATCGCCAATGGCGGCAGAAGGTAGGCGATTCAAGCAGGTGCCATTTCCCTATGTTAAAAAACAGAGTAATCATGCTTTTATGTAATTCAAGCCCAGTTCTAATAATCTACTCGTTGTATACCCCAGGCAATGGGAAAATGACGATATTAAGATGGCAACAAAATGATTAGGATTAACTAGCGCCGATACCACGGATATCAGAAGTATAATACCAAAAATGCAGGCACAGTAACGATAGTCTAGCCGACAGTCGTCATAAACATTCCCTAAATAACCATACCTGCATAGAAAAATGTAAAACAAAAGTAAGGCAGTTTTTATAAGCACAGGCTTTTGCGCAGCTGCAGACCAGAATTTTGGATAAGCTTCGAATTCTATTTTTTTAGATACTAGCATCATTTCACAGAACATCATATTCATTATTAGTTTCAATGAAGTATATCACTATAAGCTAAAAGTGAAAAACTGGGGGTCAGGGAAACATTTTACTATGCACTTAAAATAGCCTATTAATCCTTGGCGAATGAATGAGCATCACCAAAAATAAAAAAATTGTAAAAATACGTGGAATCACAATCTATAGCTTTTGGGTAAGATTTAAACAAAATTGCAAAAGAAATGGAGAAGAGAAAAACCTTGAACACACAGCTCACAAAAAACTCATCCTCAACTTACATTAACTGCGATTATATACAGATTCTTAGCGCCACTATTATCACAGCAGTTGATAAGAGCTCCCACAGGCAGACCTGATAGGATTATAAATAACAAGAGTATCATGAAAATACATACCATATATCAAGCGTATTGGAGTGGCAATTTATTTTTTTAACAAGAGCAACTCATTCTTACAAATATATCACGAAAAACAAATAACATACATTCCTGAGACTTACAACAATGCGATAAGCAAATAGAGAAAGCCCAAAACGATTGATGCACACAAGCACTAAAACTGCAACTCTGAAGAGGTATAACAGAGAAATTGACTAATCCCAAAGTCGTAACTTCACTCAACAGGCCATCAAAATACTGCATGCTCCAAGAAAAAATTCAAATCAAAGAATTACCTAGAGAGATCCTCAACTTGCTGCCAGTGGTTGAACCCCTTCCTGTACATATCAAAAAAATATTAAAGCTCGTAATTCTGCGTGCTAATCGCGGAAAAATAGTATCAACACTACAGATGGGCATCTGAAAACAAAAGGCCTCTAAACACATCATCCAACTTATTCATATATCCAACGGATAAATCATCGGCAACCATGCGTTTTATGCGAACTAAAGTGCATTCATTTGACGGATGCCAACATCTTCACCCCCCATCTACACATCTTAACCTTTAACAGTTAGCCGAGCCTTCCTAATATATACAAGCTCTCCTACTGCTACGCATTGAGATACATCCACCCACGAATTCACATCAATGCACGTATATCGCAGCATACACATCACAACCCATACACACACAGCTATGGTCGCACAAATGTATACAAATCACGCAATTCGATTTTTAGCAGCTAGCAGATACACATCGACATCAATGCAGATAGACTAAATAAATCCCACTAAAGTACTAGTTTACTGCCTCTTGCAAAGCATTCTGAAAACGTGAAGCTTCCCCCCATAAACTTCCTAAAAGCTGTAGCTACCACTAATTGAGCAATGTGCTTTCCCTCCCAACTCTGCAATCTAAATGTACGCACAGACACAGAAGCAAAGGCGAAAATTACGCCGCAAGGAGAGCATGGCCGCAGTCCCCAAGCGGTTTTCTCGTGCTCCTCTTCAAATGCATG
The DNA here is from genome assembly GCA_015657535.1 of Nephromyces sp. MM_2019. Classification (NCBI taxonomy): domain Eukaryota; phylum Apicomplexa; class Aconoidasida; order Nephromycida; genus Nephromyces; species Nephromyces sp. MM_2019. The sequence goes on along the minus strand of JADHZB010000421.1, from coordinate 10,600 downwards.
AAAATCTACGCCAGTAAATTCAAATGAAGGACATTTTTAACCTTATTAATACAAGATACACAGCAACAGAGCCCAAATGCTTACCTCGCTTCATGATGGCAGGACAAGGTATGGAATAAACAGCAAAAAAGCTTGAGAATATTCCCCAGGCGGGAAGAGTACAGCTTCAGAACAGAACGAAAGAATTAAGCGATATCACATTAACCTGCCAGAAGCATCTAATGTAGAGGCATTGGTACATAGACAGAGAACGCCGGTAAAAACAGTCAGCGAGTTGGCCGAACACCCCCCTGGTAGTGTTACCACATCATCGCAGAGAATTTTTGTGTGCGGGAAGCGATGTAGGTATCTTCTTTCCCTTCCAAGTAGTTTGAGATTGGTACCGCGTTGCCACTTCAGAAGCTCCAACGGGAGAGGCGATGAAGGTAAAACGCATACGCTTCACATAATCACTCACCGCATCAGCCTTTCAGCACGCGCACACAAGAAGGGGTGAAGCTTGTACCATTTCTTGCCGCTACAGGGAAGGCTGCAGTAACACCGTTGTTTATATGACAGTTCACGAGCGCGGGGGTATAAGTCGTTGCTCTACAATCTCTTCTTATACGGTCTGCAGTCGCGCCATAAAACGGTGAGTTGGCTTATGCGTAAATAGCGCGCGTAAAGACTGCGCATGAAGCATGTCGATGGGAACGGGTGCTACCGCTTTTTATTTCACGTGATAACCCGCGGATTAACTGCCTCTAACGAAGGGCACATTACACCATGTCAAGATAGTACTCCATGCTTACTTTACGCTAGGTTTATCCAAAATGATTGTGCAAAAACTTCGTAAAAATATAGTTCAATTTACTTCTTTCTTTGTCACTGATAGTTTCCCTATATTCACAAACAAGTTATTATTGCAAGCTTAGTGTATCTGGTACTGTATTTGCGAAGTCAGTGTAATATTAGCAAGCTAATGTTTAATTTCTGAGACGCTTAGAGCACGGATATCGGAAGCAATCTTGCCTTAAAGAGATATTATAGATATATTCAGCTTGTTGTCATAATTGAAAGAATCAAATGAGAGGTTTGGCAACTGCAAGCCACGTCCAGGACTCGTCTTTTTTTTCTCTATGATATTTGCCCTGATGTGTAGATATGTGCAAATTTTGTGAATTTTTATTGTTATGGAGCACGAAAGGTGGCCTGCCAATATCATTCACGCTCTTTCGGTAAAAACTCTCATTTCGTGAAACTGTATCTCTCTCGCCTTTTAACTAGATTGCTAGGTGTAGTGCACACCACTATGTTCGCTTGCGCATACCAGAGTTGGTAGTGACTGAAATGCTAGGGCGGACGCTTCAAACAAATCCCAAGGAAGAACTGTAGCGGCACTCTCCTAGCTATAAGTGTCTTGAGATTCATAAATTATTACTTCTTCAGTTCAGTGTACGCTGTGCAGATGTGCTGCTGCGAACGGCATCTAATGGGAGACCGAGTGTATGCCTTAGGGACAGTGCCAACTATTTGTGCAAGAAAATATGGTGTTAATTTGCTTTCTTATGCATTAACGTACATTAGGCTGCTGTAGCATTTTTTTTTCTGTAGTTGCCTCCTCATACTAAGTAGGAAATGCATTGTTATGTGGCTTATCCTGCTTTTTTTCATTATTTTTTCTTGGAAATAAAGCGTACGGTAAGGTGCAATATCTGAAACTCATGCTGACCTATAACCTCTTTTGGAGCGCAAGATGTCATATTAGTTTGACTTATTTAGTAGCACAGCTCTCATCTACTGTTTTTACTGAAATTCGTTCATTGTGAATCCCAAGATGTGCATACTTTCACGAAAATTGCTGGAAAACATCAATTTTACTTGCAAATGAACCAGTTGAACAGCAAGCCCCGTTATTATTCGGAGTAATCCCTAATACAAGCAGACTTGCTCTTTCAAGAAAGTATTGGAGCATTCCTGCGACCTGCTGTTCTGTTGTCATTGCCCAATTTCACTTTATGCCCCCCAGACTTCTAATGTGATATTTGATCACGAGTTTTTACGGCAATTACACTTATTCACAAAGTAACTTCTTGCTTCGAGAGAATACTTGTGTTAATACTTGTATACATTCCTAGTTAATCGAGAAAATATACACATTCTCCATCGTTCAATTCTAGTTTGTTCTGGATGATATAAGTAGAGTAGGAAGGCTGTGCTAACGTACCTGCAGAACTAATACATGGAGAACACCTTGAGGATAACAGGAAACTTCGATATAACTTGAACTATCAACCTGAAAGTTTCTCTAAAACTGGCAAATAATTTAAGAGACTTCCCTCCTCATGGCTTGATATACTCCACACTTCCGGTACAAGTGATGTGGTTGGCTCCTTGCAAAAAAGAGGAGGTTCTAACCCTCCTCTTTTTTACATTTCAGATTATCCAAAACTGTAGTACCAAACAGAGTTGGAGCATGGACATTATGATTATGCCTCTTTAATTCACATGCAGCATCCCCGTGTTTTTTTTTTCCTTTCCAAGGCCGTTTTCCCTTTTTAAAAGTCAAAAGAACCAGGAAAGAGCCTAAAACACAAATCTATTTGAAAAAAAAGTCAACAACCTATTGATAAATAGAAAAACTAGCAGGAGTTCCAGAAAACGATAAAACGGGTTTAAAAATTACTATGGTATAATAGCTATTTTATTCCCTTAGCTACTTCCGGAATACCATTTTTGTCCCTTCTTTTTTTTTGACTTGCTAAACCGCGTTATATGCGGGGCCGAAACTTTGGCCAGTGTACTCGGCAAAGGCAAAACCTCTTCATTCTTGTGGGCAGTTTAAAGCAGAGCAAAACACCTTTAGTTAGTTACTAGCCCAATGATCACATTGCTTTTTTCCCCAACCTTGAAAATTTGAGTTCCCCTCGTGGCGTGCCAACTTATCATGGCAATTATGAAGAATACTCCTTTAATTTAAGGTATATAGCAGCCTAAACTTTTAGCTGTTACAACTACAGGAATCGGTGAATTTAGCTAAGTTCACTCAATTTTAAATGCTAAAACATAGCTCAATCACTTGCATATGAAGTTCATTGTTTCTAGCTGGTTTTACGGGGGAATCTCGGCTATTGAAATATATTAATATCCTCTCAAGTAGCCTTGTAAATAAACTATCATCCTTATTTAATCGTCCCATTCTTTGATTCCCTTTTGCTTTTCTCTGTATCACCTTCCTGATAGTGTACGTACACCTAATTGCCTCTTGGTGTAATTGTTTTATCTTTATCCAAAGATATATTCTCGTGTTCTCTTTCCTCCTCATAAAGGAAGTCTTTTCGCTAATCGCCTTAATTTCTTTTCTGACTATCATTTTCCTTTATTGTTGCGATTGTGCATAATTTACTTCTCAATGATTTGCCCTATTCCCGCAGACATTGAATGTATTTATAAGCTGTAACGTATCAGAAACGAGCGGGTAGCGCGGCTACCAAGCATCCAAGTTGAAAGTTATGCAATTACCCAAAGCTAGAGCTAGCAAGCAAACATTGAGCAGGAAAACTCCTCAAAGCCGCTCCGTGCCTACGCTGAAAGCTGACTTAGTTTCTAGTGATTACACAATTATTTAAAGGGTACTCCTTTCTCGGATACTCATGTTTTCTGGACTTCTCATAACAGCACATGCAGAATCGTAAAAGCCTAGTGAGCAGTAACTTGTCGTACTACAGCCTTCAGGGCTGCATTTTTCACCAGGCATATCCGCTGTTAGCGCAGGCTACAAGATTTTTGCCTCGATTGGCCTGTTTTACACGCTGATATCATTTCTACCTCAATTTGTTTCCTAGTACCCCAAGTTATAGATCTTGAGGCTAGGGGCTGGCATCATCTCATTAGCAAAGCGTCAAATCCTCAGTCACCCTTGAATATACCAACCTGCTCACCTTGATATCCGAAAAGTAGCTGCTACGAAGCCTTGCCTTTGTATATTTAAATTATACTACCAATGTGATCCACTTCGCTTTGCAGAGACCCTTTTCTATGTCATATATGCAGTGAAATCGCAAGGCTTTTTTGCATGCTGGAACTTTGCCATGGTTGAAGATTTTCCGATGCGCTGAACATCTTCGTGACCACTTTACAAGTCATAGGCACTAAAGTAACATGCTAGTTCATTTTCAGTCGGTACTGCGTATCATTTTTGAGTCAATTTCACCATTCAGCTGCTGAATTAGCGAGAACTTGAGCTAGAATGCCTGACTCTCCTGCATCTCGTTGACTCTCCCCGTCTGTGTTGGTCACTCACTCTCCGCCTGTGCAATCTTCACACGTTTTTTGTGAGGACTTCGTTAAGCGATGGTCTGGCGTAGAGTATGAAGGTGAATGTCCTTCCCTTGTTCTCGGGGCCTCTCTGGGCTACCGTTTTAGAACTTGAAGATGAGATCGTCAAAGCTAATCTTCATGCGCATTTCAAGACATCTGCCGATGAAGATGCTCTTATCACTAAACAACTGCCACGATTAAGGATACTCATTGACTGCGGCTGGACCAGCGCTTTCTCTGAAGAAGATCTGATGGTATATAAAAAGTGAGTTAATTATTTTAAGTCTTTACTTTTTTCGCAGATTCTTCTAGTGAATTTTGCCGCTTCTTAATCTCAAGTGCACACTGTGCTGCTGTACTTAAACCTTATTGTATTTCAGGCGTGTTCATAAGCTCAAAATTCTTGTTTTTAAGTGGTAAATTGTAGTGATATTTTCTTCTACTTATTTGTTGCTCCCATTTCTATTTGGTTCATAACTGTTTTCGACCCTCAGTGCTGAACATTTGCGCTATCCGTCTTTTTTCCAGGAATCTTTGTGACATTGATCTGATCCTGCTTTCTCATTCTACATTTCACTACCTTGGAGCTTTTCCTTACATCTTCAAGAATTATAGTATGTTTAACGCCTCCTCCTTAGCATCTGGTGACAGCATTGGCTCCTCTGCCTCTGCCGAAGTCTGCCATCCTGAACTTCCCGAACATTCTAGGAGTGACTCACCACCCGCTTCTTCCAAGTGCAATTTTCCCCCCATCTACTGCACTGAGCCCGTCTTTAAGCTTGGAAAGACAGTGCTATATGATGCAATCACAAGTTATCGTTTGACAAGGAATTTTCCTTATTTCGATGTTGATGATGTGAAAAGATCTTTTCAAAGCTGCACGCGCCTTCGCTTCCACCAGGAAATTCCATTCGAAAAGCGTTTTTCTTCCAAGAATGGGGAAAAGAAGGGCTTCAGAGTTTATCTTCAGGCTGTTGCTGGGGGTCATTCTATTGGGGGCTGTGTGTGGAAGATTTCTGCGTACGGAAGAAACATAGTATTCGGAACAAACTATACCCTATCCCCTCAATGGTGATAGATTTCCGTTGCTGAACTTACAATGTTTTGTTTTCTTTTCATTCGAGATTTTCACTTCTTTTTTGTATTAAATAAGTGTCTGCTTCTTGTGTGTCTTCACTGTTTGCTAAGTTTACTAGTCTCGTAGGCCACACGCAGATATACACAGGTACACACACACACTCCATTTTTTTAAAGATATTTTTTCTTTCCTGTTCCTGTCTAATGATGAATAAGCAATGTAATCGCTCTTTTGCTGAATTAGGCTTTTTTTTTAGCTCTTAACTCATTTAACTTATCATGTACTTAGGTTTCATGAAACTCCTTAAAACCGTCTAAATGAGCGGAATTTAATCATTTCAATATAATCTTTTAGACGATTATGAGGTGGTTCTTCAATTTATGCTGAAGAAATCTGCTTTTTCCAGATTATCCAGAAATCTCTTTTACTTTCTGCTGCTTCTCGACTTTCTTCCTGTAGAGATAATTTTTTGTGATTTTTTTTGGTGTATTTTTCCTCTAGGCTAATCAGCGGTTTTGAGATTTACAAAGAGCTTTCACCTTCTCTCTTTATAACTGACGTGTATGATCGCGCTCCTGGAGAAGAATCTTGGAAAGTTCCTGCTGTCCGAGATATGATAAGTAATGAGATTTGGGGTTTAGAGCTTCCTCCTCTCTTTCAAATCATCTTTTTTTGACATCTGAAGAAGTATTTGTGTGTGTGGAACATATTTACTTCTCTCGTATAGCGTTTTGCTTAGTTTTTCTGCTTGTTTAGTTCCTTGTAATTGCCTCAGAAGCATAAATGTTAAAAGCCTTTGTTTTTTCTTCTTCGCTGCTTCTTCTTTGCTTCTTCTTCGCTGCTTCTTCTTCGCTGCTTCTTCTTCGCTGCTTCTTCTTCGCTGCTTCTTTTTCGCTTCTTTTTTTTGCATCGCTCTGCTGTTTTTGGAACCTCAATCTGGTGTCACTTGATGTATATCTGTGTGTGTGCGTGTCTTTGTATTCCTCTTAGTTCCTGCTATCTTTCGTCCGTGAGTACGGCGTATATAAACTTTTTCCTTCACTGTGAATATGAGGCAGAATTGATGAGTTTTTATCTTCAAAGGATGAAAATCTTCTCTTTTCATGTAATTGCAGAAAAGGTTCGCTCTGCTCTCCAGAGAAACGCTTCAGTCCTCATCCCGGTTGATATTAATGGTATAGTTAATGAAGCTTGTTTTTTGTTTTATTTGCTAACCCATGAGACTGTAGTTACATTTCTTTTTTTGTGTTTCATCCCTTTCGTCTCTTTTTGTTTTCCGTTTCATCTCTTTTTTTTAAGTTTTCATTTGCTTCTTCCTGATATTTTTCTACCTCCCGCTTTTTCCTGATGATATCTCAGTTTCCTTGATTTCTACCCAATTTTTTCCCTCCCTCTTCTGCAATTTTTTTTTTTTCGATGCTTTTTTCGGCATCAGTTTAACACTTTTTCTTTATCGTTTCATCTTCTTCGAACATGCCTGTTTTCAATTTTTTTCGTCGCTTTTACTATGTATGTAGCGCACACCTGTGCTGTCATTTCTTGCCTCTTTCATGCATTGTTATGTGTGCATTTTCTGTAAATTTTTTACAATCTTTCTACTGCATACCACCCCCCCCCCCTCTACCGCGTATGTTTTTCTTTATTCAATCTCTCCTACACATCTTTCTCTCTAAAAGAGCTCGATCTTGACAGGAATTAGTTGTACTCTAAACTCATTGTGTGTATGTGTGTGTGTGTTAAAACTCAGCCCTTCTGTTTGAGCTTCTACTCTGCTTCGAGGAATTTTGGTCTAGCAATCCACACACAATGGGTTTATACTCTATCTTCTTTGTCTCTCCCGTCGCGTAAGTCTTTTAAGCATTAAAAGAGCAGCTCTGAAGTGGTTGCTTTTTCTATGCCTTTTTCTTCTTGTGTGTGTTGTTTCCGTTATATATTTGGAATTTTCATAGGCTCTCTCTCAATTGTGGGGTATAATGCTTGATTTCTAGTGTTAAATTTAGTAATTTAAAGCTCTGTTAATTGTGTGTGTTCGTTGTTTTTAGTATCTTCACCCTTCTGCTGCTTATAACTTCAGCGCCTTCAGCTGCTCTGTGTACTGTCTTCATGGCAGGAAAAAACTGAGATTTTTTTGTTTTTTATGGTCTTCTTCGCGATACTTGAGATTTGCTTATACCTTAAGTTTTTTCCCTTTTTTTTGGCCTTTTTTTTCCTAGAATATTCTTCTTAGCTGGTTATTTCTTTTCTTGCCTTGAGCGTGTTTTTTTCACTTATTTTGCAGCCTTTCTGTGTCTTTGCTTCTTTACATCTTGTGTGTGCATTTTTTCCTTTTTTTTGGCTTTGAATCTGCTCTGTGTGTGCATTTTTCTCTTGTTTTATCGGATCTTTGCGGGGTTTGCAGTACTTCTGATTGAAATATCGCTCCATAGAGACTTGTAGAGGTTGGGGTAGAGAGGAGGAAGAGGGAGAAGGAAGGGAAGCAGTATATAGAAAAAGCAGAGAGAATGATAGAGAGTAAGCAGAGAGATACATAGATAGATAGACATAAATATGTAGAGATATAGACTTCTCTCTACATATAGAGAGTGATATGCGCACATAAGATGTATCTCTTTCTTTTTTTCCTCCCTATATGCCCTTCATATATAATATAGTTATCTCTCTTGCATATGTATGTATGTGTGTGTGTGTGCACCCTATTAACCACTTTTTTTCATCCCTTTCTTTCTACTTTAAGTGATACGCTTATGCTAACGATAAAGACTTCTATCGAGTGGATGGGGAAGAAGATCAGACATCGCTTCTGCGATACCCGTTTCAACCCTTTTAACTCTATGAAAAGCATTAAGCTAGTGCATAGCATGCAAGAGGTGAGTTTATCAAAAAATGTATGAAGAACCCTACATTTCGTGTGTTTCTGGGTTAAAATGCTGTTTAATAGAGGAGAAATGATGATTTTGATTCCACCGTTTTTTAGTGTACGTACAACAGATTATCTGGGAGAAAGTTTGTTGCGTGGCGTTGCATTGGTTTTTGAGATAGGGGAGAAGCTTTTGACTTGTAGTAATTTATGCTATGTGGATTCACTATGTGAGTAGCACCAGATTCATTGCGTAGCAATGGGCCCATTTCATGTGTAGCAGCTGGCTCGCTGTATAGTACTAGACTCACTGTTTAGCACCCATAGGATGCGAATATGCCTCGAGATGTGTGTCGATTCTATTCCTGGAAATCTAGTCATCATTTATTCGATTTAGTTTTGGACTAGTCTTTGACTGGTTTTAAGCTCTTCTCGTGTGTGTGGCTATGATGTGATACCATAGGTATATGCTTTGCCTAGCTTCTTGATTAGATGATAGCATTTCACTCCTGTTAAAGATGCTTCTTTTTTGAAAATATTGATGTCCCCTCTTGTGTGTGAAATGTTCCTATATTGGATGTTTCACAGCGAAGCAGGTATCTTGTTAGATTAAGAGGATATTAAGTTATGTGTGTGAAATCTTGCTATGCTTCAAGTTCCATAGCGAAGCAGACGCTGTGAGCTTCCCAGACTATGAAGTTGTGTGTGTGAGAAACTCGCCTATACTCATGCCATCGACCTTGCGTAGCTCTCTTGATGTTTAAAGTGCAAAGCTTTGAGCTTCCCGCTGAAACACGCCAGCCTGCACATAAATACGCAGAGAAAACTGCTAGCACAATCAACGTAGAAATCCAGTAACACACACACTGTATGCGTTATGCTACTCCAACACACCAGTAATATAATCATTTTCTTTGCTAGTTTTCTGGGTTTTCTTTGATTAATTTTGCCGAATTGCTGCAATTTGAATGGCTGTAGATGATATTAAGTAGTTAAAGAAGATGAAGCTGGAAGAAACGCTTGTTCTTTTTCATGATTCAGTGAGATACTGGTAAGAAATCGTGTAGCTTTCTGCGAAATTTGCTCTTAATTTGCCTTCAGTTTGAAGCTCTTAGTGGTGGCCCATTCGTTGCCTTTGCAACGCCACTCTCGTTGGAATGTGGTTTTTCCCGGGTGAGTATTCTCTGCTACTTTAAGGCGAAATTGATTGGTTTTTTTGAAAAATAGTACGTCTCTGATGTGTGTGTGGCTGTTTGATGTTTGTGTGAGGTATTTGGCTCTCTGTGATGTGAGTCTATGTATGCTTATATATCTCATATCTCTCTTTCTCTCTCGTACCTCTTATCTTTATGCCTAACATCTCTAATATATATATAGCTCTCTCTCTCCCTCATGTATCTTTCCCTATCTCTTTATATCTCTAATGTATATACATCTCTCTCTGCTGCCCTCTCCATACGCATACGTTATAGTCTCACTCTTCTAACCTTTGGCCTGCCATGGATGAAAGCGTTTTGCTTTGAAATCGCTCGATGGCTTGCCAAGGAAGAAGAGGATGATGTGTAATTGTGTGTTGAGTTTTTCCTGCCTTCAGTTGTTAGTTGTGTGTGTGTGCAACATACGTGTGTATCTTTTTGTGTGTCTTTCATGCGTGTGTGTGTGTGTGTATTGCACAAGTGTCATGTATGCATGTGCATTGTTTGTAATGTATTTTGTGTCTGTGAATTGTCGATAAGGGTGTGTATGTACATCATGCATCTCCATGCGTGTATATCTCTATTTCTGCCTAATACATCTACAGCTTCGTCTACATCCCGTCCCCTTCTTCTATGCGTGTGTCTGTCTTTTTGTGTGTGCGTACAAGATATCAAACACTTTGCAAGAGTGCGATTTTTCAGACGAATAGAGCCACAAACACCTTCTTTTCTCTTCCTGCCTCATCTTCTTCAGGAGATTCTATTTGAGATTTCAAAAAAACCCCAGAATCTCATCTTATTCCCAACTCCACCTCATCCTGGAAGCCTAGCTTTTGATCTTTGGCAGGGGAAGATGAATTTATCAAAGCAAAAAGCTCATCCTCCTCCTCCTCTAGAAATCTCTCTCAGTCGTTATTATAGGAAAACTCCTTCTACTGAGCAACTTTATAGCATCTATCGTACTCACTTAAAGGAAATCACTTCCTCACAAGGTGGAGTTACAAGGAGGGTTGTGGTTAGGGGTTTGGTAGATGGGGGCTTAGGTGTTTTTCAAAGATAAAGAAGATCTTTTTTGAAGATGAAGAAGATCTTTTTTGAAGATGAAGAAGATCTTTTTCAAAGATAAAGAAGGTGTTTTTCAAAGATAAAGGTGTTTTTCAAAGATAAAGA
>JADHZB010000420.1:0-37822 GCA_015657535.1 Nephromyces sp. MM_2019 | reverse complement strand
TATATATATATATATATATATATATATATATGTGTGTGTGTGTATGTGTGTGTGTGTGTGTAAGTGTCTATGTGTATGAGTGTGTTGGTGTGTATGTGTGTGTGTGTGTGTGTCTATGTGTATGAGTGTGTTGGTGTGTATGTGTGTGTGTGTGTGTGTGTGTCTATGTGTATGAGTGTGTTGGTGTCTATGTGTATGTGTGTGTAAGTGTCTATGTGTATGAGTGTGTTGGTGTGTATGTGTGTGTGTGTGTAAGTGTCTATGTGTATGAGTGTGTTGGTGTGTATGTGTATGAGTGTGTTGGTGTGTATGTGTGTGTGTGTGTAAGTGTCTATGTGTATGTGTGTGTGTCTATGTGTATGTGTGTGTAAGTGTCTATGTGTATGTGTGTGTGTCTATGTGTATGTGTGTGTAAGTGTCTATGTGTATGTGTGTGTTGGTGTGGGTGTGTTGGTGTGTGTGTGGGTGTATGTGTAGTGAAAGTATATATGTGTGTGTGTGTAGTGAAATATGTGTGTGTATATGGGTGTGTATTTGTGTGTGTATAAAGGGGTGGAAAATGATATGAATGTGGAGAGGGAGGGGGGAATAGGTGAGGAGTGTATAAGGGATAGAAATAATGTATGTAAAACAAAATTACTATAATGTGTGTGCATGTATATTTATCTAGTTGTTCAAGTGTATGTGTGTGGAATGTGATATGTGTGAGTATGTAATATTTGAAAGGGGTTATGTGGGTAAGTAGTAGAAAGTACTTAGGATTGAAATATGTTAGGCTAAAGGGGTTCATACTGTCATAATAAATTGTGTGTATAATACATAGTTGAGATATCTTATGTGTGTGTAAACATATTTGTAAGTGGTGTGGGATCTACTTTATACACGCAAAATTATGTGTGTAGATTGAGATCGTGTATATACCTCGTGTGTTGAGTGTTTCCATAGTATGAGTGAGTAATCCTCACAGGCCACAATCAGACATAAATCAGTGGTCTCAGTGGCCTCTATAAAGTAAATATTTAGCATACGCACACACATATATATACACATTTTTCTGTATCATTAGGGTCTGTAATCATATATATAGAGTTATGAATAAAGACATGTAACACATACAAAATATTGATCATCACAAGTAATCATAAGTGTGTATAATTACTAATATAAATCGATAATAATAAATAAATAGATATACACATATATATAGACCCAGCCCAAGTAATACACATACACACAACACAGACAACACACGCAATACACACAACTCACATAACACATACATATACACAACACACACGGCACGCACAACATACAATACACACACACATACACACCTTTCCAACGAAAATCGATAATCTTATATTCATGATAAAGGGCCGAACATAATAAAGGTGTAGTAAGTCTAGCTTCTTTCCCTTCAATTTCTAAACAATTATTTCTTATGTGTGTATTTATACAACTCTTTACACACGAAAATGCAGGTGAATTGGGTAAGTATTCTGAAAAAATGTGAATTTAAAAATAGGAGTGTGTGTGATTTGGATGGGTACGAAAATGTATTTTCTATATATATGTGTGTGTAGTTTTGTGTATATTGAAAAAGTGTCAAAATTTCATATCAAATAAATCATGACAAGTTTTAGTACACACACGCTATACATAAGAAATGTTACACACACAAGAAATGTTAAATATACATAAAAAAACAACATATATTATATAAAGATGAGCTATGTGAGTGTATGTTTTATATACAATCATAAATACACATCCTATAGAATTATACAAACCTATACAGAACATATCACTAGATAGATACTAACAAATAAAAAATATAGTTACACATACTCATATACCGTAGAATTAAACACAAACACACATTAATATATATATAATATAATTAAGTTCACACACACATACATACATATACATATACATACATACACATATAAACGCATAGAATCACATACATACATACACACACACCATACACACCACATAAACACACCCCAAACACCCCCACACACACACACACACCCAACCTGCGTATCGTCGATGTTTGACTCGACCCATCCGTTTGTTGTAATGTCGACCAATTTCATTTTGTATAGATGTGTGTATCAAATCAATTATTTGGTGTGTATGTGGTGTGTTATCGAAATAATTGGGAGGTAATGCATATATAAATGATATACGATTATGATGATAGGGGGGATTACACTCATCTATAGAGGAAAATTGTGAAGTAGATGAAGTTTCTTCATTTGTTGAATGTGTGTTGAAAATACCAATGGCTAAACGGTAATATAATGTGTGTACTGTTAGGAGGGAAAACAAAAACAAAAAAATAAGGAAATATTAGTGTATGTACACAAGTGATCAATTTTCGGTGTAGGTGTATGATCTAGGGGTGGGAGAAACTTTAAATAAGTGAGTGGATTAATATTACAAGAGGTAGCAAAGAAGAAATGTGTGTGCGGTTTGTATGTATTAGATGTGTGTGTGTTTAGTATGTATGAAATGTGTGTGTCATTTTTATGTATAAGATGTGTGTGGTTAAGGGAGGGAGAATAGATAGATAACAAAATGGAAAATGATAAAGTATTTGGAACTAGTGAAAATAAAAGTAATTGTTAGATTGGTGTAACTACGTCGGTTTATACAATTCAAATTTTACACATACACACTACAAACATATATGTACAATTCACAAGGAAATGTCAAGATTGTTAATTGAAACTTAAGCACATTATTAGGTAAATAACAATCAAATAACATAGCATACAGAATACACACGTTACAGACACTCCAAAACTATGAGAATATATACCTACTCTAAATTTGTAGAGAAAATATATTCTATATAGTTCTCATAGTCCACAGTAGTCTACACATATTAAACACCTTTTAAATTAATTGTATATATTTCAACACACTAAATAGTTAAGTTGGAATATACACATCCTAAAAGCACGTTATACATTTTTAATAAACAAAGAAAATAAGCTCAAGATTAATATTTATGTTACACAATTAACACCGAATAAATGGTCATAAAAATACTAAATAAATATAACACATAAGCGAGGCACAATTAAAAACCTATTAAATATGCCTAATGTTGAACATATATTCATATATTACACACAGAACATATTCATGATACATATTCATCATGGACATTCAAAATATATTATATGTACCAGTCACAATGACATCGAAAATAAGGCCGAAAAAATCATACCTCGTGAGAACGCTTCAAAGAAATACACACACATACACCGAACTAACCCTACTAAAAAAAACACACTCACACACACCAAACTAACCCTACTCAAAAAAACACACACACACACACCAAACTACCCCTACGAAAAATAAATTCAAACACACACACATCAAACTAACCCTACTCAAAAAACACATAAACACACACAAAACTAACCTTAAGCAAGAAACGCACACACTCAAAATACACAAACACAAACACCATTAAATGAGTTAATTACCTTCTTTGACTATGTCTTGAGAATTGAATGGGCTGTTCCAAATCATTACATTTGTGTGTGAAGTTAATAAACACTGTGGATTATACACATCTATATCCAACAAGGCTGGGTCCATATTATGCGATAGTGATTGATCACTTGTAAATGATTTGTATGTTTTAAGAAATGTGGATTGGCGAGTTTCCAACATTTTTTTTATTTTTGAAAAATTTCATCCAAATTAAAATAATATAGGAGGGTGGGATGCAAATGCCTCACAAACAATAAGGATGCGTGTGTGTTAGTGTGTGGCAGATATTGTGCGGGGAGTGTGTCTAGTGGTGGTAGTGAGTTGGGTGTAGGGGAAAGATGTGTAGTCTTGTGTGGGTAGTGTTGGAAGTGTGTGTAGCGGTGATAGAGTGTGTAGTGATAGTGGTTGAGAAGTAGTGTGTTGAGTGGTAGAGTTGTGTAAAGTGTGTGGCGTAGTGTTGTATGGGTGAAAGTAGGCGTTTGTGTTTCACACTAAGCTTCTATATAAAAGTTGGTATAGGGGTAAGCCTTCGTAGTTATGACTGAGTGAGTATATATATGTGTTTGAGTGAATGTGGGATTGTGTGTTTAAGCAAGTGTAGTTGTGTGTCTAAGTGTGCGTGTGTATGTGTAAAATGAGTATAGATGTTTAGGTGTTTAAGAGTTTAAGTGTATGTTGGTGGGTGAGTGTAAATGTGCTTGAATGTGTGTGTGTAGTTTTATGTTAGTTTGTATATATATATATATATATATATGAGTGTGAGTGTCTGTGTCTGTGTCTGTGTCTGTGTTTGTATATATATATACTGGGTGTAGCTAAATGTATGTGAGCGCGGGTGTGAAATATGGTGAAAAAAAAAGTAAGTTTATTGATTATAAACTACATATTACAAATAATTTTATCATAAAATTGAAGTGAGATTCTTAATTTTACACACTTGTGTGAAAATCATATATTTTTAATTATCAAACCATATATTCTAATCAAAGATAATCATAACTCAATGAATCTCCAATAATTTCAAGCAAAGATGTGAATTGTACTCGATTTATGTTATATAGATTTTTAATCAAAATGTTCATACAGATATATATAACAGCATGTATATTATATATGCTATTGGAAAATATATTCAAATAACCCATTTTAATCTAGTATACGTAAATAACTAATTGTTTATTGAGTACATAAATTAATAAGGCACACATGTAAACATAAACACATTCACACAACCTACACATCGTTACAGATTTATAGAGATAAATAAGCACACAATCAGAAGTAAATTTAAATATATATATATATGAAAAACATACGCATAAGAAAATACGTGCTATGTATATAAACGTGAAATTAATTATATATAATATGGGTAGCTTGATAAGTCTAAAAATTAAGAGATTGCTTACAGTGAAACATTCACACCCTCACATGATAGGATTTTAAAATAAATTAGCAATACATACTCAATTCATACTAATTATTCACACCTTTTACGGATCCCGTGAAATGAAACAAAAATCTATCTAAATCCCCACACATATAAATCTAACACATTTTTGATGTATGTATATATATATATTGTGTTAAGATCGTACACAGGCCAATATGTTAAATGCTCATGTGTTCAACTTTGCATATGTATATATGTACACAAAGCATAAAAATCATTTTTAAAACGTACAGGTTTTATATACACACAATCATTCTTGTATATAAATATATATATACTTAATCATATTTATAAACAAATTCTAATATAAACTAACACACACAATTGCAATCCACACATTACTCACATAAATTCCCGAGATACACCCACATCTTCATACAGGCACATACACAACTAACACAATACATCTTTAGATGCGCATACACATAACTTTAGATAATCCCACGCAGAACCTTTTATAAACTAACACAAACCTTACATAAACACACACAAACTAAACAAACACACAACATTGCCTTATATAAACACACAAATAATATTGTATAAACTTTTACCCATCCTTATATAAACATACACACAAAACATAATTCTCACAAAAATCGCACACACAAACATACACACGTAATATAAAAAAGAAATCCACATAGGTGCTTGTCAGTGTACCAATCATGCTTAAAAATTTTTATTTGATTTGATGCACTAAACTCTAAGCTTCAAAATGTGTATTAGCTCTTTTTATATAACTTTTTGGCCTAGCGTTTATATATGTATTAGAATTGCCAAAGCATTTTTTGGATATTATAAAGCATTTATGTGTGTGTATGAGACTTTTTGTGTATATATCTCACAACGCTTTTGAGTGTGCGCTATAATTTATAATATCTTTTCTACGTTTAAAGCATCATCTTAGACTAGCTACAAATTTCAATTAACAGTGAAACCGACTCAATATTACCTTTCTTTCAAAATTTTATATCAAGCTAAATTCAATTAAAACCTTAGAATTTAAGCAGATTTCATCTAATCTTACTCTATTCCAATATACTCCAAAATGCACTTATTTACAAAACCTGGAAATACATACCAACTATCTTCCTTGACTTAAACTGTGTTTTAAATATATATCTTAACTAATAAGCAAATATACACACAGAATCAAGTTAAATATTTTTCCCAGAAAGTATTTTTTATGCAATTTTCTTGAGCTTTGTATATTTTACTCTTAAATATAGTACTGAATTAAATAGTAAAATAATACCAAACCATACCGAAGTTAGATTAAAACTTTTAATGTTATTTTCTACAAGGCAACATTTATCACAACAATTTTTCCTCCTTTACTATTAACCCCATCTATCAGAATAGTTTTCACTATTATATATAGATACATATATTTCATCAAGAATTCTGAAATAATAATATTCATCAGTAATTATCTATCTGCATTTAAAATAAATTAATCAAGGCTACTTAAACTTCGAGGAATCAAGAAATAAATAGAAAATGGGTAAGCATAAAGATGTAATCAAAAATGCACTAAATCCAATGAATATACAACGATATATTAGGGGTATGGTTGATGATTTCGGTATGAAATTTACACTAATGTGTATAAGCAATTATTTTGCTGTAAAAGGAACACTCAATTATTTTATTATAACTGTACAAACAGCTTATTGGACAGAAGGTGGTTGGACTAGCATAGAATATGGAGCTGCATCATTAACTGCAAGGATCCCATGGAGTGTTAAGGGATTCGGAGGACTCTTAACGGACCTAGTTCCTATCTTTGGATATGAAAAAACTAGTTATATGTATATTTATACATTACTTGGTTCACTCTCATGTATTATATTAGGAAGTATCACTATGCACAAAGAAACAACAAACATTGCTATACCTACACTATTCTATTTATTCCTCAATTTTCAAACCGCATTTACTGATTTAATGGTCGAGGGGAAATATGTAGATTTAATGAAAAATAACCCAAATAATAAAGGAAATGTAATATCCTTTACCTATTTCTGTATTACATTGGGAACAATACCTCCGGCTGCCACAGTAGGCTTAATGAGCGACTCTGCCTTACCAATCAGGGTTCAATTTTTTGTTTATTTACCATTTGCAGCAAACTCGTTGATTTTTTTGTGGTATGGCTGTATGGTAGATGATAAAGCACATCCGAGCCGTAATAATCGTTTCGATTTTGCAAAGTTAAGTAAGCAGCGTCACATGTGCTTTGCAACATTTATGATGGGAATAGCAGGCACTGGGACAGTTGTTATAAATGTTTTGGGTAGTACTACCGCAAATTTTTACTACAACATTATTGCAGCTTTCCTAATGGGCGTGATAATAAGCCTAACACTTCCCTCTCTGATTTCAAAGATTTTGATTTATGTATTCATTGCCATGTCCAGCTACGTTAACTTGGATAGTCACTTGGAATTTTTTTACACATTAGATTGTGTAGAAAATGGACCCCACTTTAGTATGACATACTATAAAACTTGGGTAGGTTTTGCCTCTATTGTTGCAAATATGATAGGTATATGGTTATTTCAGGCTATTTTATGCCAATATAAATACAGGCCTATGTTCTGGACTTCCACGATTATTCGTTGTTTAGGTTCAATTTTCGATATAATTATTATTAAACGTTGGAATTTACAAGTAGGTATTCCTGACAAATTTATGTATATGCTTGGATCTGCCATTATATATCATATCGCTTATCAATTGGACTACATGCCTATTAACCTAATGACGGCTAAAGTATGTCCAAGATCAGTTGAAACTATTATGTTTTCATTGATGGCTGGCTATGCTAATTATGGCCAAGCTGTTGGTGGGTTCATTGGAAATTTTGTGGTAGATATACTTGAAGTAAATCTAGTTGATGGTGGACCCTGTAATATTGATAATCTAGCCGTTGTTGTATTTATAGGACATTGCATTATGCCCTTAATTTGCATACCACTCACATTTCTTTTACTACCTGACAAATATGTCAATGAAAAATTTGCTGATCCAGTATTTAAAGCATACAAACATTACCACTATAAAGATGAAATACCTGATTCAAATAAGGAGAAGGTATCTATCTAATTATAAAAATTTTGTAAATCACCACTTGTTTATAAACGTCTAACGTCTTCAATTTTTTTTTTTATTTATATAATTAATATTTATTTTTGCATTGTTTCAATAAATATTTTTTCAATTTTTTGTTTTGTTTAGACATTTTTTTTAGTCTATTTTATACCCAATTTTTTAATTTTTTTTTACGAAATGCTTTTTAAATTTATCTTAAATCAATTTTTTTAAAACAAGATAATAATGTATATAGTCTTTTTTGTTATTAATCGTTATATAAATAATATATATCCTATCTTTAGTAGTTTCTTTTTTTTTATGTAAATTATTGTGAAGATCAATTAAGATTTGAAATTTAACTTGTATATTCAAATCATAGTACTACTCTTGAATGTAATTTTTTTATCTTAACCAACAAAAGAACTCATAAAAATACCTTTATTTTATCAATGATTATTATGACGCATTAAATTCCATAAATGAATTATTTGATTGATGTCTTTTTTCTCTTATTTATAAATTATTTACTGCCGGAGAAGTCGGAATTGAGATTTATTCATTGGAAAAGTTGAATTTCAATTAATGAGTTTCATTCCGCAAGTTATAGGCACCAAAGTTTATATTATAGTCTCTGGTGTATCTTTAACTATATCTTTAGGGTGGATATTGTATATAACAATTATACCTATTACTTCTATTAATCCCTGGAATATCTTTTCCAATATATTTTGGATGTATATTTGATATAATCATCTCACCAATCGTTATTGTAACTCTTACTTGACCATACTTAACATTTATTAGGCTTAAACATCAATTATTCTTGTAAGTGTTGTGACATTTCATATATCGGTAAATTCTTCGGAAACAATTATTCGATGAAGCTTCTCATTAAGGCAATAGCAATTTTTAAGATCATTGACTAAGTATAAAAGCTTAACAACAGCATGTTAGTGCTTGTTCAAACAAGTTATTTTTCCAAATCTTGGCTCACTAAAACAATATATTGCACTACCTCTGAAACCTATTGTTCATACTCGTTCAGTGACGCTTAAACTCCAACGCTAAAGAGCTACTAGATATTAGTTGTAGATCTGATGTTGATAGTTTTATTATCTCATATGTTGATACTGCTCGAATAATTCTAGATTTATCTCAAGTTTACCGTAATCCAGAACCATCCCAGGATTGATTATACTCCAAAGCCTGTACTAGAGTGCTTTTACCGTTGATTAACTTTCCCAATATTTCTCTCTGGTTTAGTCTAATGCTTGAATAAATGTTATCATTTAAGTAGCAGCTGCTGTGTTTTGTATAGTTGCCACCCATACAAACATATTGCTTAAATAGATAAGACATCTAGCTAAATTTATATTTGGATGAAACTCAGAAACATCAAAATATGTATTATTTTTTGTTTTTTTTGTTGGTAAGAGTTATCAGTACATGTAGATGTTCATTTTCATCTTCATGTTCTTCCCTGCCTAATTACTCCTACTATTAAAGTTCAGAACCATAAAAAATTGTAATAAGAATTCATTATTCAATCGACAATGTATATGTTAAGAATAATTGCTTAGCCTTAAAATAAGAGTCTCTTTGGAGAGAGGGAATCCTTGATCTAGTAGTTGGTATATTAGGATTAATGTTTCCATTATTATTAAACTTATAAATTATTGATGTATGCTGTTGTTACTATTCAAAAATACTGATTACGGCTTGATAATTTATATATAAGGAAAACGCTATTCATAGATCAAAGTAGATTTTGTTTATTATAAAGGGAGTTAAATTAATAATTATCAAATATCCTTATAAACTAAGGAATCAATTAATTCATAATAAAATTTTCCTCAAGATTCCTAAGCCTTTTACCAACATCATATTGCATGAGCTTCTATAAATATATTAGTAGAATTCATTTGTTTAAAAATTTCGTGTGAGGAATAAATAATGTTGCTAGTGTTAAAAGATTGACTAAGTTGTTAAGGAGTGGTATTGTTAGATACAAAAGCTGTGTATTTTAGGTAAGGATTCAAAGGTTAAGTGAATTGATATTTATTTTGAAATCAGTAAGACATATGGAAGTATTGAAGACAGTTTTCAAGCAACATCGATAATGAAAAGTATGTTATATTACCTTAAAACGCTGCTACAGAATAAAAATTTGTTCGGTGGAACATTGTGTTACTCGTTAAATACGTCCCTCTCAATATTGCTTGTTTTTCTTTGAACACATATCTCTCAATATGGTTTTTTTTTGTCTGCAAATAGCTCAAAATAAAAGAATCTTTACTTTGTGATAAATTTATAAATAGTTAGTGCACCAACTAAGTTTATCTCCATACACCTATTTCTTTGTATGAAAAAAGTGCCTTTAATAATTAATAGGTGCGCTTTTATTGTATCGAGTTTCTAGTTAGATGATATTCAAAATTAGGAAAATCTTAACATAGTTGTAATGTATGATGAAATTTCAAATGCGATAACTGATTTACTTATTTTACAAAAATTCTCCCCTTTTTTAATTATAAAAAAAATTTTTTAAGTTTTTAAATGCAAATAATTAATGATTAAAATATTTCTCAACAAGAAAATGGTTTTGCTAAATTAACCAATAATACTAAATATAAATCTTCATGAACTTTCAACAATATTCAACTCCATCATCAAATTATTAATATAAATATAGCTATCGTGTTCATATACAAATTGAATTACAATTACCTTTTCAATTGTTTTAAATAACTCTTTAACATAATATTTTACTATTTACATACTAAAAGAAGTTCAAAATAATTATTTAAAAATGGGGAGACATGCTTCTATCTTTAAAAATGCTATCAACCCGGCTAACATACCTAAGTATATAAATGGTATGGTTGATGATTTTGGTTTAAAATTCACTTTATTATGTATAAGTAATTACTTGGCAATCAAGGGTTCCTTGAATACATTCATTTCTAGTGTCCAAACGGCTTATTGGGCAGAAGGTGGTTGGTCGAATCTTGATTATGGTGCTGCTTCAACAACAGCAAGAATACCATGGAGCATAAAAAGTTTTGGTGGAATACTCTCAGATCTTTTACCAATATTTGGATACGAAAAAACTTCTTATATGTATATTTATACAATATTAGGAACGCTTTCATGTTTATCATTAGCCTTGTGGCCCATGAGTAAAAGCACCATAAATATTGCTATTCCTACTTTTTTTTATTTATTCCTCAATCTACAAACTTCATTTACTGATCTATTAATGGAAGGAAAGTATGTAGATTTGATGAAGAATAACCCAAACAATAAAGGAAATGTTATTTCATTCACCTATTTTTGTGTTACGATAGGAACAATTCTACCTTCTGCAACAGTAGGATATATGAGTGATGCGAATATACCTATTAGATATCAATTTTTTATTTATTTACCCTTTGCAGCTAATAGTATAATATTTTTATGGTATGGTTGCATGATAAACGATAAAGCGGATCCAAGTCGCAATAATCGTTTTGATTTTGACAAGTACAATAGACAAAAACGCATGACATTTATGGCAATTATGATGGGTTTAGCAGGTACAGGGACTGTTATAGTCAATATATTTGCTAGTTCAACACTCAATTTTATCTATAATCTTTCAGGTGGAATTATTTTGGGTGGTATAGCTTGGTTCACAATCCCTAGGAGAATTTGCAAAACTTTGTACTATGTCTACCTTGCACAATTTTCATATATTAATCTAGATAGTCATTTGGAATATTTTTACACCTTAGACAAAGATTGCATAGATGATGGACCTAATTTTCCATTTGTTTATTACAAAACATTTGTTGGTTTTGTAGGTATAGCTGCGAATTTTATCGGATTGTGGTTATTTCAGGCAGTTTTGTGTCAATATAAGTTCAGACCTATATTTTGGAGCTCCACAATTATTCGCGTAATAGGATCAATATTTGATATTGTCATAATTAATCGATGGAACATTGCTATAGGTATATCTGATAGAGGTATGTATATGTTTGGGTCAGCTATTTTATACAATATAGCATATCAATTAGATTTTATGCCAATTTGTCTAATTTGCGCTAAAGTGTGCCCTAGAACAGTAGAAACTATGATGTTTGCCATTGCCGCAAGCTATGCTAATTATGGGACAGCTGTTGGATCATTTGTTGGTAATTTTGCGATAGATATGGCTGGAGTAAACCTAATACAAGGTGGTCCATGTAATATTGATAATCTTGCTTGGGTGGTTTTCGCAGGGCATTGTATTTTACCATTGTGCAGTATTCCATTTACTTTTTTATTAATCCCTGATTGTTATGTAAATGAAAATTTTGCCGATCCAACATTCCAAAAATACAAATATTACAATTACAATGCAACATTACCACCTATTAAGCAAGTTGAAGCATGAAATTTGAAAGTTTATTTTTTTGTATTATTTATGATTATAACTTACTATAAAAGGTAAGTTTAAATTAATATTTTTTATATTTTTGTTGATATTTTGTTAAATTCTGTTGTACAATAACTAACTTTTTTTATACGAAGTTGAGTCGAATTTTTTATGTAATTTTATTTATTTATTTAAAAATCTGTACTACTTTTTACCAGGTACAATCAATTTTACTTTTTTCTTTTTAAAGTACTTGTATAGCCTTTTTATATACAAGAACTAACATTTTACTAATTATTGTTAAAAATAACTTTTTAATAGATGGTATAATCCTATATATACCATTAGATCAATAATTTATGTTTCGATAGAAAAGTTTGTTATGTAGTATATACTACAAGAGTACCAAAAAATTAACATTTGAAGATGACTTGAATATATGGAAAATTTATATTAAAATTAGCTAGCTTGTATTGTAACACCTTATAAAGAAGATTGTTACTTTTTATTGTATTAAATAATCAAAAAATTATCTAAGCAACGAAAGTAGTTTGATGTGAACTTGTAATGTTAAAGATAAATTAAAGTTATGTAGTTACTTTACACCTTTTTTGCGACTTGTTTCTAACAGCATAATTTTAAAATAGTAATTTTAAGAACTTTTCAAAATATCCAACAACTAGATAATTGAATTGAACTGTAAGTACACTTTATCAAAATTGAGAAATCATAAGTATCAAATAATTATTTTTGACCTTCAAAGCCATTTAGTACTCTGGAACTCCTAATTTCTCTAAATTTACGAATCAATGCTCAAATGACTATAATCCCACTAAAAAATTTAAGAACATAATTCTAGATACAAGTAAAAAATCAAGCTGAAGAGTTGATGTTCCAATTTATCATAAGTGGTGTAATTTTCAATCTACCCTGAAGTGCTCTCGCCAAATACTGCATTTTGAAAGGCCAAGGATCAATTGAGTTTCATGAGCTCTTAAAAGTTTGCAATTTCCAATTTTGTGAATACCACCAAAAAAATTAAGTTCTTTTACTTTAATAGTAAAAGTATTGGCATATAATAAAAAAACAATTATAAAATAAACACATCTACGTTCCTCTTATTACTGAAATTTAATGAGCAATAATTTAGCTGTGACTAAGTTTTCTAACAAAACATTGATAGAAGGAGAGTGTTTTCATTGCTTCTATCTGAGCTTTAACTCAATACTCCTAGCATAATGATTGATTCATCAAAGGTGAAAAACTGAATTTTAGGATTTTATTACAGGGATTCATTCAGTTAATCATGTTTAAAGATCAAAAGATATATTTTGTATTATAATAAATACTGGAGATATGTCTGTTTGAGAACCTTTTTTCTTGTGTTGTAATTGTTGCTGAAAACTCATGATAATTTTTTATATTAAAGTGATTATAAATTGTTTTGTATACCGACTATCATTGATAATCACAAGTAGCACACTGACAACATTACCACAAAAACTCAACATTATATTCCTGCCTCTTGATGGTTTAAAGATGCTTGTTTCATATAATTAAAGACAAATTAAGGTTAGTTTTAATTGATGAGCCAAATTTGAGTGTGGACTTTGTGAGGATGAGAAGTTTCTTTAAAGCTACCATAAATTTGTTAGAATAGCTATTCCACAGCAAAATTGATAAATTAATCGATAGTTGTTATAAAGCTCACATGCATTATAGCACTAATTTTACTAGATACATGCTAATGTTAATACTTTTGTGTCATTGTGAATAAGGCTGTAGTGAGATAGCTAACAGCTAAATGAAATGTTATTCATGAATTAAATAAAAACCTATGAAGCAGCTTTCATTATGTATTTTAAGGTTATTTTCTTTTATATTCAGTTGATATTTTTTGTCTATTATGAAATAATTTAAATTTTTATTATTTTCCTTTTTATTTTTTTATTGTTTTGATGACTATATGTTTATCATAACTGTTGTTTGAAATTTTGGTTGTTCGTTATAGCTTGTTTAACATGTGATTGTACCAGAATGATAACTGTGTAGATAATTGGTAAAATGTTTGTGTGAAATATAAACTAATTCACATTGAAATGTAAATAGAACATAATATATATTATCATTAAACAATTTGATAAACTCGTGGGAAGAACTCTTATTAATGATTTGAGAGGCCAAGATCAATTTCTTAAGCTAAGATTCAAAAATATATATTTTTTATATGCTTATTTATATTATTTACTGTTTAGCTTAAGTGCAATTTAAAACACTGCATCGGTAAAAAAATTAAGTGCTTATATAAAATCAAATAGTTATTCTCAGCGGAATTAGAGCTACTGAGAATTTATATTAAAAAATAGGAAAATTCAGAATAATTTAAAGTCGTCCTTTATTTTTATTTATTCTTAAATCTTTTAGTTTTTTTGTGTGCGACTCCATAGTCATTCTAAACTCCTTCGTAAATTATAGAGAAGGCTAAGATGTGACAAGTATTAAACAATTTATTAATTTAGTCAGTAAGAGCATTATATATAATGTCAATCCTCTTATCAAAAGCTCTTCTCTTGCACTACACGTAAGTATCATCAAATTCTTACAAGCTTAATGAAATTAAGCTGTGCTACATAGGTTTCCGAATGTTCGCAAGCAGGGCTAAAGTCCACTGGGTTAGCGAAGTCGTGGGAGCTCCTAGCAAAGTTGCTAGAACTCGCTTAGAGTATGTGACTTATTTTTTTAAAACGCTACACAGTTAAAGCATATGATTTTGCTTGGTTGAAGGTATTCATTAAGTTGTGTATCCTAATTTAAATTTATTATAAAATTCAGCTTAGTTGAAAAAATAAAATTATATTTATTATAGCTATTAGGAAATTAGATAACAAAGCACAACTATTTAACTAGCTGTTACTTTAAATACAACTAGCTACTAACTGTTAGTTACTTTTCTTTTCTTTCTTAAATTTGCTCTTGTAAATGCACTAGATGACATTGAAGTTAAATTGTGAAAACACAAGGTTATTAATTAACAATCACACAACAAGTGCATTGTTAATTTTGAATTTGACCTAACTCACATATGTTACAACATTTCCTCATTAGTTGTCTGTTGGCCATATTTTAAAGCTCGCACAACTGAACAACGCTTCAATAATTTAATTACTTCATAGCCAATATATATTGCAAATAGAAATTTTATTATACTTTAAACATTTCAGATTTTTATCATTTTCTTCTAGACTGAGAATGTACTCTTGCTTGAACTTTTAATTTTAAAATTTATAAATATTCCCCCCCTTTTATTTTGCTTCATAGTCCAATAACTTTTTGAAACATATCAATTTTTTATTCATTTTTAGCAAATAGTCACTGCATAAACTGAATATTTTTTTTCTACTAAAAATTTATTGGCTTAAAAACTTGTGGACATTGACTAAATTAACATATAACACTCAGAGTAATATGGGAAAACATATGAATGTACTAAGAAATGCATTCAATCCCATGAATGTATCGAAATACATGCAGGGAATGATTAACGATTTTGGTACGAAATTCACATTGTTATGTGCAAGTAATTATTTTGCAGTCAAGGGTGCACTCAATGCTTTTATTATATCTGTACAAACTGCTTATTGGACAGAAGGTGGTTGGACTAGCATAGAATATGGAGCTGCATCATTAACTGCAAGGATCCCATGGAGTATTAAGAGTTTTGGTGGGCTGTGCACTGACCTCTTACCTATTTTTGGATATGAAAAAACTAGTTATATGTATATTTATACATTACTTGGTTCACTCTCATGTATTATATTAGGAAGCATCACTATGCACAAAGAAACAACAAACATTGCTATACCTACACTATTCTATTTATTCCTCAATTTTCAAACCGCATTTACTGATTTAATGGTTGAGGGAAAATATGTAGATTTAATGAAAAATAACCCAAATAATAAAGGAAATGTTATATCCTTCACTTATTTCTGCCTTACACTAGGATCAATATTTCCATCAGCCACAGTAGGTGTAATGAGTGATTCTGCCTTACCAGTCAGATTTCAATTTTTTGTTTATTTACCATTTGCAGCAAACTCGTTGATTTTTTTGTGGTATGGCTGTATGGTAGATGATAAAGCACATCCGAGCCGTAATAATCGTTTCGATTTTTCAAAATTAAGTAAGCAGCGTCACATGTGCTTTGCAGCTTTAATGATGGGAATAGCAGGCACTGGGACAGTTATTATAAATGTTTTGGGTAGTACTACTGCAAGTTTTGTTTACAATATTTGTGCAGCAATCGTAATGGGTGTAATAATAACTTTTACATTACCTCCATTGATTTGGAAAGTTTTGATTTATGTATTCATTGCCATGTTCACCTACATTAATCTGGTTAGTCACTTGGAATTTTATTACACATTAGATTGTGTAGAAAATGGACCCCACTTCAGTATGACATATTATAAAACCTATGTTGGCTTTGTTAGTATTGTAGCTAATATGGTTGGTATATGGTTATTTCAGGCTATTTTATGTCAATATAAATACAGACCTATATTTTGGACTTCAACTATTATTCGTTGTTTAGGTTCAATTTTCGATATAATCATCATCAATCGCTGGAATTTACAAGTAGGAATTTCTGACAAAGTCATGTACATGTTTGGATCAGCAATTGTATATAATATAACTTACCAGTTAGATTACATGCCTATTAACTTGATTTGTGCTAAAGTATGCCCAAAATCAGTTGAGACCATAATGTTTTCAATAGCAGCGAGTTATGGTAATTATGGTCAAACTGTCGGGGGATTTGTTGGAAATTTCGTAACGGATCTCGTTGGTGTAAAACTAGTTGATGGTGGACCCTGTAATACTGATAATCTAGCCCTTGTTGTATTTATAGGGCACTGCATAATGCCTTTACTTTGTATTCCATTTACATTTATCTTACTTCCTGATAAATATGTTAGCGATAAATTTGCTGACCCAGCATTTAAAGTTTACAAACACTACCACTATAAGGATGAATTTTCCGAGTTAGATAAAAACACTTTACAGGCTTAAATTCTCGTCTAATTCCCTTTTGTCATTTGTAAATTATTAGAAATTTTGCTATTGTTATTGTTTTTTGTTGATTAACTGTATTTTAGCCTCATTTGTTTTATTTAGGAGTTTATTTTTAAACATCACTTTATAAATTATATACCGTTTAACTTCATTTTTTAAGTTGTTGTTATTAGCAGTTTTTTTCATGGTTGTTTTATTTTGTAAGTAATAAAGAACGCTTTATTGAATAATTGTTTTAGTTTTATTGATGATGAATAATTTTATTTGATCCATATAACCTATATATATAGATACATAATTAAACTACACATAAGTAGATTCTATTTTAATTATATTATCATTTCTATTAAATTGTAGTTTTTTAGTGTTTAATAAATACTACAAGATATTCTCCACATAAAAATATGTATAATTAGTATAAAAGAATCCTCACGGTTAGTTTTTAGTAAAATATAATTTTATTTTAAAAAAAAAATCAATACTAAATATTTAAACTATAAAATAAATATTCCCTTTATCTTAGCATAACAAAGACAACAAATTCTCGTAAGTTTATATAAATCATATAAAGAAAATTTTCATACAGATTTAATAATGAAAAATTAAAAAATTGCTTCCTAGTAACTGAATACTTGTAATTATTAATACAATAAATATAATATAATAATTAATATAATTAGTAATTAAATAAAATATTTATCCTAATGGCTTATTATATAGAAATTGTATAAATAGTTTAATCTTCAATAATTATGCCTAAGCAAAGATATATAATAAATGCTCTTCATAATTTCTTTAACAAAATTAAAATTTGCGAATAATTTTCATATTGAAAACTAACTCAATAGATAATATTCTTTTATAGTTGTTCTTCAAACTTAAAATAAAATCATTGATTTTTTATGCTGCTATGAAAGAGTACTTATATATAAATATAGTGAATCAACGTTAATAATTTGGTTGATTCATAAAAGTTTCACTTGTTATGAAATTTTAGAGTTAAATATCAAAATACTAAATCATTAAAATTATAAAATCTTCTTAAAGCATATTTTAAATATTTATTGCAAAAGGATAAAAACATTGGCGCATTTAAATAGTAAGTAATGTATATTAATTCTGTAAAGTGGGCGAGATTTCATTTAATAAGTTATAGATACTCCGAGATAAAAACCACCAGTATCTTATCTTCTTACTTGTTTCAATTTACAATCTGTCAAAAAAGTCAGTTTGTTAGTATGATTATTACCTTTTAAAATAACAAACAAATTCACACAATGATCCCTGATTGCTTTAAAAGCCACCTAGCATAGCTGGAAAGAAGCAATTTAATCAATGCACTTATTCAGTCATAAGGGTTTTTTTGCTCTTTACACCTAAAAAAACCGAGAATGAAAATTTATATAGCCAAACAATTTGCAATAGTTTCAACCTCTAATTTCGCAATCTTTCCTCTTGTTGTGATAAGTTATGCAACATGATTTTTATACAAATTAATAAATGTTTAAATCACTTTATGTCTTTTATACAAAAAAATTAATAAATTTTTTTTTTATATTTCGAATAGTCGTTGTTAAGTATATAATATGTAATAGTACCTATAACCTTTTATTTCAATTTTTTTTTATTTCGACTAGTAATTTTAACAAAATTATCTAATTAAATTTTGGTGCATCATTAAATATAAGTTTTTATATATGAAATAGAGAATATACATTTAGCACCAGTATTATTTATTATTAGTTAGTAGTATTATTACTAAATATTATTAGTTTCATTATTTCTATATTAAAAAATATTTTTTTTTTAATTAAATATTTTAAGTTAAATTAAATCATCCTTTTTCAACACTAATCAAAATGGGTAAGCACGCTAATGTTTTCAAAAACGCATTTAACCCAATGAATGTACCAAAATACGTTCAAGGGATGGTCGATGACTTTGGTTTTAAGTTCACTCTGTTGTGTGTAAGTAATTACTTTGCAATCAAAGGAGCACTAAATGCATTTGTATCTAGTGTCCAAACTGGATTTTGGTCAGAAGGTGGTTGGACTAATCTAGATTATGGTGCTGCAGCAGCAACGGCAAGAATTCCATGGAGTGTAAAAAGTTTTGGTGGCTTATTAGCAGATTTATTTCCTTTTTTCGGTTATGAAAAGACATCTTATATGTATTTATATACACTATTAGGAACCTTCTCATGCTTATTATTAGGTTTGTGGCCAATGCACAAAGATACTGTTCCAATAGCCGTTCCTACAATTTTTTTATTTTGCCTAAATTTGCAAACTTCATTCACTGATCTATTGATGGAAGGAAAGTATGTAGATTTGATGAAAAATAATCCTAATAACAAAGGCAATGTTATATCTTTTACCTATTTCTGTGTAACAGCAGGAACATTCTTACCTGCTACAACTGTAGGATTAATGACTGATTCTGGACTTGATGTTAGATATCAGTTTTTTGTATATTTACCATTTGCAGCTAATTCGTTAGTCTTTTTATGGTTTGGTTGTATGGTAGAAGATAAAGCAGATCCACAACGTAACAATCGTTTCGATTTCAAAAAATTAAACCAACAGCGCCATATGTCTGTAATGGCTTTTCTTATGGGTTTAGCAGGATTTGGAACAGTTTTAGTTAACTTTTTCAACAACACGACAGCAAACTTTGTCTACAATTTAGTTGCAGGTTTTGCTATGGGTGGAGTAGCTTGGTTTACATTACCTAGAAGAATCTGTAAAACTTTATATTATGTATATATCGCTATGTTCACTTATGTACCATTAGACTCGCATTTAGAATTCTTTTATACTGGAAACGAAAATTGTATACCAGGTGGTCCAAATTTTGATTTTGTATATTACAAAACTTGGGTAGGTTATGTAGGTATGGGAGCAAGTTTTGTTGGTCTATGGCTGTTCCAAGCTATATTGTGCCAATATAAATACAGACCTATATTCTGGACATCAACAATTGTTCGTGTAGTAGGTTCTGTTTTTGATATAGTTATTATTCAACGTTGGAATATCGCGCTTGGTATATCAGACAAAGCTATGTATATGTTTGGATCCGCGATATTATACAATGTAGCATATCAATTAGACTTTATGCCTATATGCTTAATATGTGCAAAGGTTTGTCCTAGAACAGTAGAAACAATGATGTTTTCTATTGCTGCAAGCTATGGAAATTATGGAGCATCAGTTTCAGCTTATGTTGGTAATTTTGCAATTGATTTACTTGGTGTAGATATAAGTACTAGCGGGCCTTGCAACGTCGACAATTTAGCATTGGTTGTATTTTTAGGTCATTGCCTTTTACCATTATGTTCAATTCCTTTTACATTTTTATTAGTTCCTGATAAATATGTTAATGAGAATTTTGCAGACCCTACCTTCCAAGAATACAAAAATTACAAATTAGAGGTTGGTGGAAAAGCATAAGTAGTGAGTATTTTAAAATTAATATTTTTAATATAAATGATGATTAATTTTTAGTTAAAAATATTTTTAGAATGCATTTGTAAATATTAGCAGTATAATTTTGTTTAATAATTTGTAGTAAACCGCAGTAATTTTATTTTTTTTTTGTATATTTGTTTTTTGTTAAAACTTGTTTAACTTTGTATTAAATTAAAAGATGCATTTATTGCTTTTTAATTTTTTAAAGCTTGAAAATTTCGATCTTTTAAATTATTATTTATTGATTGATCACCTAAATTTTTAATAATCTGTAGAATTCGATTTATATATATATAATTTACAAATCAAAATAAATTTAGTATTTATTTTAAGATTACGCTCGACTTGTTTAAATTTACCATACCACTGGTTTTATTAAAGTTATAAATAAGTAAATTAATATTAGCAATAAAAGAAAATGTCGTATCATATTTTAGAGGCAATTGTAAATATTAAACGAGGCTATTAATAATAATTAATATGCATTGGGAAGTGTAATTTACAATTAGACAAGTTAATATTAATATACTAGTTGTCAAATTCTAAGATAATAGGTATACTTGTTTATTACGTGTTTGTAAATTACTAAGTAAAGAAACCATCAGGGTTAATTATTATTGGTCTACTAATATTTTAAGTAGCAGTATAAATGTTATTTGAAATCTAAATTTTTAATCAATAAGACACTTGAAAGAAAGGAGATTCAAAGTTTTGAATTTGTTATCGGCTATGTAAAATCTACACGTTTGCCTCAAATACAGATAAATGTGAGAAAATAAGATAAAAATATACTTTAAGTAATCTTAAATATTTAATAATTAAGCTATCAAGATTAATTATTATTGGTATACTATTATTGTTGTTAGTTTTGAAAGTATAAATATTATTTGATATCAAAATTTTAAATCAAGAGGACACTGGAAAGAAAGGAATTTCAAAGCTTTGAATTTGTTATATGCTATCTCAAATGAGGCTACATGTTTTCCTCGAAATCAAATAAATGTGAGGCGGTTAACAGATTTAAGATAGTTATTATCACATATGCCAGTTGAGAAAATTGGAGGATGATACAACCAACAGATCAAAAATGAAATTACATTTTATCTTGTTACATTTTTGTTAATATATAAACAACCTTTAAATAGAGATCAAACAAACAAACAAAAGTTGAATAGTAGATCAACTTCACAAGCCAAGCATACAACTAACTGAACACGAATAAGCACTTTGAAATTACAGGCAGGTAAATAAAAATGCTTAAAACAATTAAAATGTTAAAATGCGAGCTTTTAGTTGTCTATTTTTTCGATTTTAATATCAGTCGCTCTTATGATCCGCGGGCAGCATTAATTTAATTCAATGCAAGTTAATCTGTGCTTTGTTTCGCTAGATTTTTCTTGGTTTAATGTTCAGTGTTTAAAACTATCATTAAATGCACTATTAACTACTTATAGATACGTGTTTAATTTAAATGAATTAGAATTGTTGGCTTAAACTTATGAAAAATATTCAAAATTGAGCGATGATAGAGAAAATGTTGTAAGAAAATTATTTCCCTCACTTTCATGAGATTAAGTCTAATTTATATTGATAACTGATCGTACATTCGAGAGTTTTAAAAGTCACAATATATAATTTGTAAAATGGAAATTATATATTATTCTTATACATTAGCTTTATAAGAAATGTGAATGTGTAATGTATATATATATGCGTATATTTGAAGTACTGATTAACAAAAGTTCACTTAAAAGACTTAATAATAAAATCATAAATTTCTTCCATATATATATTTAACAGTTGTTACAAATAATATTTTAATCACTATTTCAAAGTTCTATCAAGTTTTATTTTAAGCATTTTAATTATTTCAAATTTTATTTTATCAACTATTTTAACAAATAACCTAGAAACTCCAAATATACTTTATTTAACAATTTTTTAATCAAATAGTACAATTCTATATTACAATTTAATTTAATCATTTCAAACTTCATACAACTCTAAGCAATTGTATTTTTATGAATTTAGAACAATACAACATCAAAAGGCGTCGTTTCATTTTAAACCTTTTCTATAATAGAAATTAAATTTGGTATAAACAACACGGGAACAAGCATTAGGATTATTTTACAATTACCGTCACAAAAATATCATTGGATTTTAAATATAAAAATGGGAAAGCATAGAGATGTTATCAAGGGTGCCATTAATCCCAAAAATATTCCGGCATACTGGAACGGAATGGTTAATGATTTTGGCATGAAATTTACTTTATTATGCATAAGTAACTATTTCGGAATAAAAGGTGTATTAAACTCCTTTATAAGTACAGTTCAAACACCCTATTTCAGTCAAGCCGGTTGGACAAGTGTTGAATATGCTGGTGCCTCTGCAACAGCAAAAGTTCCTTGGAGCATCAAAGGTTTTGCTGGTTTAGCCACAGATTTAATGCCAATTTTTGGATATGAAAAGACATCGTACATGTATATTTATTGTGGAATAGGAACTATTGGATGTATTATTTTGGCCATTGTTCCAATGAGTGCGGAAACAACTCCGATTGTACTTCCAACTTTTCTCTTGTTTTTTGCTAACTGTGAAACATCGTTTACTGATTTATTAATGGAGGGGAAATATGCAGATTTAATGAAAAACAATATGTACAACAAAGGAAACGTTATATCATTTACTTACTTCTTTGTGACAATTGGACAATTAATCCCAGCAGCAACAGTAGGTCCTATGAGTGACAGTGGTATTGCAGCAAGGTTACAATTTTGGGTATATGTGCCGTTTGCTTTTCAAATAATTCCATTTGTTTGGTTTGGTTGTATGGTAAACGATAAAGCAGAACCAAGACGGAACAACCGCTTTGATTTCAAAAAGTTCAACCAACAGCGTCATATTTCTATATTAGCTTTTATGATGGGAATAGCAGGTCTTGGTACCGTAATAGTTAACATTTTTGGTAGTACAACTGCTAATTTTGCTTATAATTTAATCGGAGGATTCGTTATAGGAGGAATTGCTTGGTTAACTTTACCCCATGCTGTAGCAAAAATACTCTATTACATATATATTGCCATGTTCTCGTATATTAATTTAGATTCTCATCTGGAATTTTTTTATACTCTTGATGCTAACTGTGTCCCTGATGGTCCAGGGTTTAGTATGACATATTATAAAACTTATGTAGGCTTTGTCTCGACAGCTGCATCTTTTGTTGGTATATGGCTTTTTCAAGCTATTTTATGCCAATACAAGTTTAGGCCTATATTTTGGACATCAACTATAATTAGGGTAGTTGGGTCTATATTCGACGTCGTTATCATTAATAGATGGAACGTTTCTATTGGTATTGGTGACGAGACAATGTATATGTTTGGTCATGCCATCGTTTATCAAGTTTGTTTTCAACTGGATTACATGCCTATAGCTTTAATGTGTGCAAAAGTATGTCCTAAAGCTGTTGAGACTATAATGTTCTCTATAGCTGCTGGATATGGAAATTATGGAGCAGCTATTGGTGCATATGTTGGAAATTATATTGTTGATATTGCAAATGTACATCTAGTTGCTGGAGGTCCTTGTACTTATGACAATTTAGTATGGATTGTCTTTGTAGGACATATGATTGCACCATTAATGTGTATTCCAGCCACATTTATTTTAATTCCAGACAAAAAAGTTAGTGACAACTTTGCAGATCCAGCATTCCAAAGTTACAAACATTACAAGTTTGTAGATGACGCAGTGAGACCTGTAGGTCATATAACACCTGAAGTAGCTTGAGTTTTGAAAAAAAATTTATTTTTGTAGTATTTTGAAAGAAAACTGTAAATTAAAATTTATATTTTTTTATTGATCGAGATTTTTATTTTTAAATGGTTCTCGCACCGCAGTATAATTTGTATTGTATGCTGATTTTATATATATATACAAACCCGAAATTTGTAGATGTGACTTCAAGATGTATATTTCGACTTCTAAAGCTGTATTTATATACAATATAAATTTGATAATTATATATTGTAACAAAACGATGTATTATATCGGTTGTATAATTTGTTTAGAAATTACTAGTTAAAAAGATTATAAATATAATGTGTTTATATCGTATTATAAATTTTTACTTTTAATATTAGAAATTTACAAGAATTTAGATAATATATTTTGGTAATTTTTTTAAAGTTGAGTTTTGTATATTAGTAAAGCGAATTTATATCGAATTATTTTAACTAGTTATAAAATATCATTTGGCAATATAATTTTTATATTTAATTTCAAAGTTTATTTCATTAGTTCTATATTAGAAAATTAAATAATAGAAGCTATTAAAAAGATTGCTAGGTAAAAATAATAAAATACATCAAGATTCGCATACTATGCCATTGTAGTGTTGTGATTATATACAAATATCGTATGAGTTAATTTACCAGTTTCTTTATTTTTGACTTATGTGTATCGAGTTAGCCTTTGTGCTAATATAATATAATCATGTGCTTCTCTTTGTTTATGTCTAAAGAATGCTAAAGGACGAAAGCCAAATGGCTCTTCAATCTGAGGAAGCTATACCCATTTTTTTGGTTGCAAATAACGCACACTGCAACTAGAAATTTAGTAAAATTGAAGTCAGCACGATTAAATTTTTGGAGCCTTAAATAAACTTTTTGTTAGTTATATGCTGTTATTCGTAATTTTTCTATTTTCATAATTAAGTACCATGAGCCGTTAATAAATTTGCTTAGTTTGAAATTATGGTCATTAACAAAGCCTATTTCGAGGGCTTGATATAAATTTTACATCAATTCTAGTTGAGCAATCTGGCTATAGCTAACAGAAATATTGCTGGAAATAGTTAGCCTAAACAAAATTAGATTCATTTTTGTTATATATTCACAGCCATCCAGCTATATGAGCTATTCAATATTCAAATTTATCTTAATAACCTCGACACAATCCTACTTAATAATCTTGATAACTAAAAGTTTATTTGACCCTTGAGCAATGATCTATGAATTCAAGATGCAAAAAATCACTATTTGGATCGTAACCAAAACACTTACATATTTGAGTATAATTTTAAATTCGTTCGATTCGTTTTTCTAATGCATTTTCTTCATTCTTAGGTGCTTTTTCCTGTATTAAGATTCTCATTTACATACATTTTAATCTTTGTTGATCACATTTTAGTTATAACTTAGAAGCTTTGGTAAAATGCTTTAGCTAAGAGCCTTCAATCTTTTGCCCTATTACACACAAAGGCTATCTAACATCATCGGACAATGTTTGTAAATTCCATAATTGAAATTTCTGCTTCATAAGTTGCATATCCCTCTCCTGAATTGTTGAATCATCAAATTGTGTTATAAAGCTTGAGTAAATTCTAAAAAGTAAATGTATTATATTTAGATAAAGGGCTATATTTTGCTAGGTAGTTTTGGGTTATGGAAAACAGGCTTTTGAGCTCAAGTTTTAGTAAGATGTACCCTCAAGCTTTAAAAAACGCTGTGATTTAAATACTAAGCACTCTATCAGTGTTACAAGCCATACCATTTAGTAGTTTAGATGAACTTTAACTAGGTGAGACTTGTCAAACCTAACTAGTGGGTAATAATTGAAAGAGTCAATGTGTTTTTAGAAATTATCTAAAGACATAGGTTTTAGACATTGCCATGGATGACCTCATTTCACTGTCTCATAAAAATTTAATTCAATAAAGAGAGCAATAACAGCTCAAACTAATGTCTGAAAACTCTAATTCAATACTATTAAAGAGACCAAAACGAAAAAAATATTTCTCAGGACAATTAACAGATACTAAGAATTTATCGCATTATTTATAAACCGGAAAATTCTTAATGTTTTATATTTCTTTAAAAACTTTTAAGTAAAATAAATAGTTATAAATATTCCTAGTATTCAATATGGTTAAAACTAGCAGTTAGCCATTCTTATAAAATTTTTGATATGTTAGCTACATTAGTCAACAAGTGAGGTGGTACATATTAAGAGACGTACAGTGAAATGAGATCACATACTACACATCCGTAGTGATTCTCTGTACTAACATTGAAGGAGTGTAATAAAAGCTAATTATGTAAAATGAGAATTCCTCATCTATTAAACAAACCAAAGCATTTCTAGGAGCTAAAAGACAATATATACTCCTACTAACTGATTAAAGAAATTTGGGTTCTCTGCTTAGTAGCAATATTATAACAATTTAGTATTGTTTACCTTAAAATCTAGTTTATTTGAAGCCGATGATACTTATTTGTTTGGCTCTGCTTGTCATTTTGTATATTCAGCTTTTTGTTGACATTAAAAAGTTGGTTAACAATTTATAACTTTTTTAGTTTATAATTTCACAGTTAGGAATTGTGTTCAGAATATCCCTCCTTATTTGGAATATTTTTTGATGTTGCTACAGCAAAGCATCTATAGTATTTGATAAGCCTATTAAAAGTCCTAAAATGACCCAAAGAATGATACAAACATCATTCTTAGTTTTTGATTGGGTGTATTCGTTTAATAAAAAACTTAAATCATCTGTTCTAGGTGTAATCATAAGTTTCAGAAAAAATATTTTCAAAATCAAGCTACAAATAGTGAAGGAGTTGTCGTGAAAGCCAAAAAAAGACTTTCAAAGATTTTTTAAATTCTTTGGGCAATCCCCGGCCTGTTATGTTGGTAACTAAGTAGAATAGAGAAGCTAACAAAAACTATCTATTATTGTATGTAGAACAGAAAATCCAAATCATGAGGGTGTGCTTTTTTGTGCTGATTTGGTAAATATATAACTCACTTATATTCAAGGCAACAAATTTTACCATCTTAGCAGATTTCCTAGATGGGTGTATTATCCACATACTGGCCCAACATTCCCGCTGAGACTACAGATATGGGAATTTGTACATACACTGTAAGCAAAACACTTTTGCTACACAGAAAGGTAGAGTAGAGTAAACCTAAACTATGGCTAGCATTAGCATAGACTTGCACAAGTTTAGGACCAGAGCCATCTTCAAAACATTTTGAGCTCACCCAAAGTAAGAGCTCAAAACGCAAGCAAGCATAGATTAAAGAGAAAATCAACCATTCCCCAAAGATGATATTTTGACGAACAAAATAATGTATTCAGAGCAATTTTAGATAGAAAATAAAAAATGGGTTTTTTTTCTTTAAATCTTAACAAAGAGCTTAAGTTATTTTTGCTCCAAAACGAAAGAGTATAAATGTTCAATATCAAATCAAAATATCACCCGATATTAGAACAATCTCCTATAAATAATGAGAAATTATTTTCTTTTATGAAATTTCAGACACAGCTAACTGGTAACTAGTGTAAGTATCGTTAAGGTCAATTATGAAGATAGTCTCTCATAAGATAATAATTTGAAGGAATTTAGAGATAGAGAGCAAAGCGGTTAAATAATATTTTTAAGAATAAGAGGCTGAATTGTAAGACTCAAGTTTATTGCAAAAGAATAGGTGGTAATAGCATTTATCCATAAAGGGAACCAATAACTGTAGGTATAACTAATTTAGTAAGTAAATGTAGGCATGAACAATGAAAATAATAAAAATTTTCTTCTAGTTTTGAGAAAAAGGAGAGCCCATCTTTATTGTAAATATTTACATCAGGCATCAAATGTTCCCTCGAATTTGTTTAAAGAACCCCTTTATTCTTGTATTATAATTCTTTTTATGAGAAAGATAAATAAAACAAAGCAAGCTGCGTGATAATTAGACTAAGAAAATTTCGATGAAGAAATTACAAACTAAAGTTTTGAAATATACAAAATCTTCAAATTTATTTGTTGCCTAGGAAGAAATAAATTATAATGAATGTGGCTATGCCATGATGCTTTCTGTATCGAGAGATAAGATACAATAAATGATTAAAAAATTATAATATTTTGTCAAATTATACATAAATAAGAAAATAACAACCTAGAATTCTAAATAGTGAAGCAATATGTAAAAATATACTATAACCGTAAAGAGTTTGAAGAAATTTTTGGAAAATTACAATATTTACAAAAGCCTTAAAAATAGTTATAAGGATATATAGAAATTATGAGGTGAAAATAAACTAATGAATTGGCTTATGATTTCTTCAAAGGATAACCAAATTCATACAAGTAAACAGTTTTTTAGGTAAATCAAGCAACTTAAATTGAAAACATTTTTACTGCGAGACCATTTCACATAACATAATTATTATAAGTTGGTGTGTATCAAGTCTTTCTAGTTAGCAAAGTATTTTCTTACTACTTGTTCAAAATTTGACAATTGAAAATGTTTTGCATTATTATGCTAAAAGCATTCAACCACTGAAATTGAACAATAAACTTGAACTCCTTAGGCATAATTATTCGATAATACAAAATTTGATTTACTAAAATCATGATGAGTGTAAAATTTACTCGTGAGCTATAAGATTTGATATGATTAAATGTTATAATCAGGAGATTTAATTTTGATGTAAATCCGTGAGTGTAAAATTAGAAACGTGATCTCAAGTTTTTCCAACTTCTGAGTTGTTGCCTATAAAACTAAGACTAACAATTAGTTGATCCTTTAATGTTCTTATAAATTATAGTCAGTTTTTAAATGTAACAAAACATTATCTGAAAACTTTGCATGCAAGGCTCGAGTATTTTTAAAAAATCGCTAAAATTTTTTATAACTTTTTTTTCTGGAGCTATAGTGGATTTTTGTTTGAGTGTATTATTCACTATATGTAATCGTTCTGTACTACATAACACGATTCATAAAAAATTATTTTTAACACAAGACTTCAAAAGTGATGGCTTTTGAACACTAGGAGGAAACAGTGTTAATGAGCTTAAAAAGAAATAACTTCTTCCTTTAATGTCGAGCCCTAAGTATTGTTGATAGGTTGCTAGGGTCTCATGACATTGTGTTTGAGCGTGGCGAGAATTCTCCTTGACATTCATATCGTGGAATTAATGTGCGTTTTTATACAAGTCGTACTAAAGATAAAACATCAAGGATATCTGTTAAAAATGGTAGGTCAGTTCAAAGATCAAAAGTTTAAGTGCATCGGTATTACAAATCTAAGATACTGATATTAGCTATCAATAGAATTGTCAAACTTTAAAAACACAGTTTCTTTTACTTTTTAACCATTCATACCAATGAGGCATAAAAAAACTTTTCTTTAACTTTTAAAAACTTTTAACCAGGAGTTTTCATTATGCAACAAAATTAGTTTTACAATTCTTACTGAGTAATTGACTTATGTTCTTAAATTATCAGTCCTTTTACAAAAGTAGCAATCTAAAGCTGTGCTGAAATTGGCAAGCTTCGTAAAATGAGTGCTTATTTCTAAATAATAAAATCATTTCAGATTAACGACTTGTGTACTAAAGAATATTTGATAATCAATACATTAAAATACACAATTATTAAACATAATAAAACGTGAAGTATCTTCTTTTACCTAGCAAACTGTCTGTGAAGGAAAAATTTACATCTTATTGCCTGATCTGTTATTTTTCCAGCTCAAAAACCAATCACATAAAAAAAGTGATCATAATTGCTTCAAATGTACCATCTATTGTTAAAAGTTTAATAAATCAATAGTTTAAGTAATTCTTTTAAGTGATCTTACGACTTTGGTAATTATATAACACTTCATTATTGCCTTCTGTCTTTGTAGGTATATATACTCCCCTCACAAAGTGTTTTATAAATTTTAAAACAAATCTGCGTTGCTTTCGGTAAATTATAAAACAAGTTGAAAATACTATCATTTTTGAAGATTCTTAAAAGGGCAAGGCTACCAACACCTTTTAGATTAGGTGAAGCTTTTGTGATTATTAACTCAAAGCTTTTACCACTCAAGTGATCTTGGTCTTCAAAAATTAGATGCATATATTTAGTATTAATAGCACCCAAAAAATATGTACAATTAAACAAACAAAGAAATCCAAAACCTACTAGGCTTTGTGTTGTTGTGCTATCGATAAAAACCCTTAAGGAGCAAGTAAAAGAAATTGCAAAAGAAAACATAAGCAATGATGTGAAGTAAGACTAATAATTGTAGATGCTATTATAATATTAACCAATTCTACAATTCTAAACATTTTAATTTTTTTGTCTAGAAGTTGAGAATCCTTAAGAAAAAAGTGCAGTTCAAAGCCACTTAAATACATAATATAAGCAACAGTTTGTTGTGTTAAACAAATCTCTATCTTTTTCAGTGTTGACCTTACCAAATTATATTTTTACTTAATGTTACTTAACAAATTAAATCACATCTCTTTCATAACTTAAGAGGCTTTCATTACTTACGAGGTTATAGTATATGAAAGAATTAATTAAACTTAGTATATAATATATAAATATTACAAACACAGAAAAAGAACATCTCTAACCCAATATAAAATAACAACAGTGAAAAAAAGAATTATTTTTACTTTATGTAAGCACTAATTATACCATATAATTTATTCAATTGTATCACATTACCTTGATATAATAACTTGTACCCTCTGCTAGCTACACTTGAACGAGACCTTTTATTCTTCATTATGACATTGTGCCAACTGATTGATATAAAAGTAATTTTGAAAAGACAGGTGGTATTGATGTTATCTATATTCACAATATGTGCTACATAAATCTCTAATATACAATATTTAATATAAATTTGATTTATACACTTTGTAGTACTATCATAAGATCACCTTTTTATAGATTGTATAAATTTACTTTACGAAATTTACCAGTTACATAATTTCTAAGCATTACCCATAATAACCTAGATACATATTTAGAGCTTAATTTATTAATTCATGATAAATGTCCATGCAGCCTTTTTACTTAACCTTTGATTTTTTTTTCAAAGCTTTTAGAAATCATTGGAATTAAGAATTTATAGCAATATAATGTAAATTATATTTATTTTGATTTATAATAACAATTTGAGACTTGATTTTCTAAGTAGTTAGTATTTGAATTTAAACCGTAAACCAGTTGGTATCTGAAAATTTCTAATTGAATTTTGCTTCAAACAATCGATATCGATTTATTAAGCTGTCTTGTTAAGATGGGTAAACCACAAGATATTGTGTTGAATGCGATAAAGCCCATTAACATCAAATGTTATGTTGAGGGGATAGTAAATGATTTTGGTCTTAAATTTACACTCCTTTGCATCAGTAATTATTTTGGAATAAAAGGTGCACTTGGCAATTTTCTCGATTCCGTTCAAACTCCCTATTGGAAAGAAGGTGGTTGGAACAATCTTGATTATAGCTCAGCGTCGGCTACGGCAAAAATTCCACTGAGTATTAAGGGTTTTGGAGGATTATTAACGGACTTAATTCCAATTTTCGGCTATGAAAAAACAAGCTATATGTATATTTATACAATAATTGGCACTGTTTCATGTATAACACTAGCAATATTTACTATGACCAAAGAAACTATCAATATTACAATTCCTACTTTATTATTTTTATTCATAAATCTTCAAGTTTCTTTTACTGACTTGTTAATAGAAGGAAAATATGCTGATTTGATGAAGCTTAATCCAAATAACAAAGGCAATGTAATTTCATTCACATATTTTTGTGTTACTTTGGGACAAATTATACCGGCTATCACTGTTGGATTAATGTCCGATGGTAATATACCAGTAAAGACACAATTCTTCGTTTATATACCATTTACAGCTCAAGGTTTGATATTTTTATTCTTTGGTTGTATGATCGATGATGAGGCACAGCCAAGCCGAAATAATCGTATAGACTTTTCCAAACTTAATACACAGCGACATATTTCTTTTATGGCTTTTGTAATGGTACTAGCAGGAATTGGAACAATAATTGTTAATATTTTCAGTGACACCACTACAAATTTAGTTTATAACTTATCTGCAGGATCTGTTCTAGGATTAATAGCTTGGTTCACTTTACCAAAAATTATTGCAAAGGTAATATATTATATATACCTTGTAAATTTTACATATATTAATTTAGAAGCCCATTTAGAATATTTTTACACTTTAACATGCGTAGAAAATGGACCACATTTTCAATTTGTATATTATAAGACCTATGTTGGTTCTGCTCAAATTATAGCAAATTTCATTGGAATTTGGCTATTTCAAGCTATTTTATGTCAATATAAATTCCGACTTATTTTTTGGACATCTACTATCATTCGTTGCTTTGGCTCAATTTTTGACATTATTATTATCAACCGTTGGAATTTACTCATAGGGATAAATGATCACACAATGTATTTGGTTGGCTCAGCAATTTTATACAGCATATGCTATCAATTAGATTATATGCCTACAGCATTGATTTGTGCAAAAGTATGCCCCAAAGCAGTTGAAACTATTATGTTTTCAATAACAGCAGGTTATGGGAATTATGGTCAAGTTGCTTCATCATTTCTTGGCAATTATATTATCAAAAGGATTAATGTAGTACTACAAGAAGGAGGTACATGCCGGATCAATAACCTTGCATGGGTAGTATTTTCTGGCCACTGTATAATGCCCCTACTAACTATCCCATTTACATTTATGTTAATTCCTGATAAGTTCGTAAATGATAATTTTGCTGATTCCTCTTTCAAGTCTTTCAGATACTATAATTATGAGGATGATATAAATAAAAATGGAGATGAAAGCCAAGTTTTTTTAAGCTGTTGAGCATAAAATTATTA
This sequence comes from Nephromyces sp. MM_2019, assembly GCA_015657535.1. Classification (NCBI taxonomy): domain Eukaryota; phylum Apicomplexa; class Aconoidasida; order Nephromycida; genus Nephromyces; species Nephromyces sp. MM_2019. Next base: position 4,092 of record JADHZB010000420.1, on the reverse strand, counting down.
CCTTAAATTTTACATAGACGATTATAAGAACCATATATTTGCTGGAAATTAATTTTTATTATTCAATTCTTTTTAGTTGAAAATTTGACGCTTTTTCTTTCAGGATCCGAAACTCATTCAAAATTCTAACTCACAATTATTTTAAAGTACCAAATTTCAATTTGTAACAAATTTTTAACAAGTATAGGACAATTTTCAATTTATCAACAATTTTAATTTATTTTAATTTATTTCAATCCTCAATTTTTGTAAAGTAATATTACCTATTATTTTTTAATATTATTTTCAAAAACACCATGTCCTTTAAAGGAATTATTTATTTCAACAAATTACCCCTATCTCTACATCTTTTCCAAATATATTTTTATAGATGACATCAGAAAAGCTTGTATATAGTGGGCTTGCAAAACTCTTTTCATAATAAAATTTACCTTCTGAAATGTATTGGAAACTCAAAGCCTTTGATTCCTTAGAATATCTTGTGAATACAAGCTTATATAAGTTTTTTGATTTATTTAGACTAGTTTTTGAAATAAAAAATAGAAATCTAACTCTACTCTATTACATTAGCTTCAATAAAAAAGTCAATTGAAGTTAGTATTGTAAAAATACAGGCACAATAAGACTGATATTTTTAAAGTATACATCGCTTGCATAGCCCTACTTCTTTTTAAACATTGTTTTTATTGAAAATAACAGGATAGTTGCTGATATTGATATCCAGCAAGATAAATTCAAATTATAAGTAATGAAAATAAAAGATTTTAGAAAACTCTGTTTTGGACAATTAATTAGTAATGCTTGATATATTTTTTTTTTACTTAATATTTGAGCTATAAATTGGCTTTTATTCGCATAAAACATTAAATTATTTTTCAAGATCTAAAGTTTCATTCTTTAAAGAAAATCATTATAGCGCTTTCGCTTACACCACGGTCAGGTCCAATTGATTAACACAAAGGCTGAATTAAAATGGTTTCATAGATTAAAAAAATTTCCCTTCAGCTTTATTAATATTATAAATACGAGAAAAGGCTCTTATTTATTGCTTTCTCTCTCGAATACTAATTATCTTTATTAATTTATTTCAAGACTGCTTTTTTATAACTAATTTCTCAAGTTTTTATTGTATTGAATATACAAGAATCTAGATTCTAAAAGTATAAAAAAAATTTATGGGAGATTATTTGCTGTCTCTATAATTGATTGACTTTATAAAAAAATTTGTTTTAAAAAATAGTTTAGAAATTTGCATCATTGCGAATTTAAATTTACCCCTCCCTTTTGGAAGAGGCATATTGTTTATGATAACTGTTTCCACAAATGTTTTAAAGTATGTCTCAAGATAAAAATCTTAACTAACTTTATCAAGTCAAGCAAGAGTGGCCTTTTATTAGAACTCTTGAGACTTAAAACTGCAACTGCACAAAGTGCGAGCAATGTAGTAAAAGCAATCAAACAAAATAAAATTTGCCTGCTAAATATATAACTTTCCAAACTTGTAAGCCATCCTATTAATTCATATTGAATATTTTATTAAAAAAGATCTTTGAGACTGATTGGTACAGCTTGTGCTTTGGTAATGAGTTTTAATTAATAAGCATCACTAAAATGCCAGTAATGGTGATAGTTTCAATTAATTTTATTATATTGATCCAACTAATTTTCCATATGAAAGGTTTTTCAGGTATCAAATTATTCAGTCATTCGACAATTCGTGGACTAATTAGAAAATAAACTTTACCAAAGTGCTGTGCTAGTGAGTAAATATGATCGATATCAATCCGAAGTTATATAACTAGCTAGCTAATTTGCTTATTAATCAATCAATCCCATTAAGCTTTTACTAATGTTTAGCATTATATTATAAAATTTGAAGTTGTAGAAAAGCTAGATAATGTAGGCTGTGTCTTATTATTTTTAGCTAGCAAGAACAAAAAGTTTAGAATTTTATAGCCTTTAGGACAACAGTCTGAACTCTTATATTTGTGATATTAGAGCTCAAATTAGGCTATTTTAGGCTAAGCTCCTAGTTCATTGAAAGTTTAAAGAAGATGAACATAACATGTGCATTTTCTGAATTCAACATCAGCTCTCTACTAATTGCTGTCATCAATCAAAATAATATATGGAGATTTTTGAGAAATTCTTATTTATAATGTGTAATTGTTTCTTTTTACTTAGATAATTAAAATTATTTTGAAGATGGTTAGGAATATTGTATGCTGAATCTAAAGCTAAATAGAATGATTAACGTAAATTAGAATCTTTAGCGTAACCACCTTATTATACAATATGAATGTGTATATATAATGTGGGTAATTTTGGGGACAACAATAACTTCTTATGTTCGAAAGTAATCTGTTAAAAATTGAACAAATAACTGCTCGAATTTTCAAGTTAAAGAGAGTAGGGAGATGTAACAGTAACGTGAATTAAAGAATTTTAAGACATAATAAGATTTTATAAGTGAAAATTTTGAATGGAAAAATGAAATATATTCTTTGGTTGCTTCAAAAGATCAGGCTTGATACTAAATGAATTTCCATCATTTAGAAGTTAGATAGATATATACTAGATAAACGTTTGGACTTGATAATCAAGAAGTAAAAAAAGTATTGATATTATTCTAATTATACTGCCACATGAAGTATAGTGATGTTAATGACCCATGAAGAAAGATGAACTCGAGATGGGGTCACATAGGCTCTATCATTTGATTTAAAGAATTCATAGACAAATTAAATTTAATTATAGTTTACCATCACAACTAAAAGTGTGATCTGAACATTCAGTATTAAAGTACTTTCTATAGAATCAAGTATCTAATGGATAGTGTATCTTTTTACTTTAAATCATAGAGTGAATTGATTTTGTTCACTGATAAGAACATAAGTTAGGGAAGAATGTATAACTGTAACTCATCTTTCATAATTGATATCATTACTCAAAAATTGTTGAAATATGAGATCGAGTGAGAGAGGTTCGAGTATGAGCATATATGTTAGGACCCGAAAGATGGTGAAATATGCCTGGGTAAAATGAAGTCAGGCGAAGGCCTGATGGAGGTTCGAAGCGATATTGACGTGCAACTCGTTCGTCAAATCTGGGTATAGGGGCGATAGACTAATCGAACCATCTAGCAGCTGGTTTCTTCCGAAGTTTCTCAAAGGATAGCTGGAGTTGGTTAATAGTCGTACCAGGTAAAGCGAATGATTAGAGGCCTCGGGAACTAGATGTTCTTGACCTATTCTCAAACTTTAAATGAGTACGATCCATAAATTACTTAATTGAATCATATGGTACCAATAGACAACTCCAAGTGGGCCATTTTTGGTAAGCAGAACTGGCGATGAGGGATGCTCCTAACGATTGGTTAAGGTGCCTAAGTACTCGCTCATGAGATACCATGAAAGGTGTTGGTTCATTTAGACAGCAGGACGGTGGTCATGGAAGTCGACATCCGCTAAGGAGTGTGTAACATCTCACCTGCCGAATGAACTATCCCTGAAAATGGATGGCGCTGCAGCGAGCCACCGATACCAATCCATTGTAACAAGTTATATATTAAAATGAGTAGGAAGACGTGAGCATATGTTTAGAAGTGTTATGGGCGTAAGCCTGCATGGAACCATGCTTAGTGCAGATCTTGGTGGTAGTAGAAATTATTCAAATGAGAACTTTGAAGACTGAAGTGGAGAAGGGTTCCATATGAACAGCAATTGGATATGGGTTAGCCGGTCCTAATCGATAGCTAAAGTGTTATTAGTAATTATTAAGCTTTAATTAGCTTAGGCTCGCGAAAGGGTAGCAGGGTAAGATTCCTGCGCTGAGATTGTGGATAATTATATGGTAACATAAATGAACTCCTCTACGTATCCAATAGCCTCGGGAAGCGTTATCTTTGCTTTTTAACAGTGGTACATTAACCCTGGAATAAGATCATCTGGAGGAAGGGTTTTGATACTGGAATAGCACCTCTCTTTCTGAGGTGTCAGGTGTGCTATTGTGTACCCTTGAAACGAGGAGGGAAAGCTTATTTATTCTCACACTCAGCCGTACCAATAACCGCATCAGGTCTCCAAGGTTAGT
>JADHZB010000418.1:0-17881 GCA_015657535.1 Nephromyces sp. MM_2019 | reverse complement strand
TGTGTAAAACATAATAATAATCTCTTTAACAAATAATTATTTTTTAATGTGTATGGATGATGTGTGGTTTAATTATATAAAGATGTGTGTGTTATATATACACACAAACAGATTTGTAAACATGAAATTGTGTGTATTCTAGATACACATATGCACCTTTGCTTATATGAACGTGTATATATATATTGAATGTGTGATTAATATATATATATATATATTTATAATTTGAATGTGTGTGTAATATATATATATATATATATATATAACTTGAATGTGTGATTAATATATATATATATATATATATAACTTGAATGTGTGATTAATATGTATATATATATATATAACTTGAATGTGTGTATATTTCTATGTTGAGTGTGTGTATATTTCTATGTTGAATGTGTGTATATTTCTATGTTGAATGTGTGTATATTTCTATGTTGAGTGTGTGTACATGTGTGTGTATATTTCTGTGTTGATTGTGTAAGTATTTATATATATATATCATTTTGTGTGTATATATATATATATATATTGATTTTAATTTAGTAAATTTAGGATATGGGGCTACACATTTTATTTTTTTGTTGGCTTAGAAAGATTGGGTGTTGAAATAAAACACACCAAAGACATACCCCCCATTTGACCAGCTATAATAGACCTACAGTGTGTGTGTGTATTGTGTATAAATGTGTGTGTGTGTATTGTGTATAAATGTGTGTGTGTGTATTGTGTATAAATGTGTGTGTGTGTATTGTGTATAAATGTGTGTGTGTGTATTGTGTATAAATGTGTGTGTGTGTATTGTGTATAAATGTGTGTGTGTGTATTGTGTATAAATGTGTGTGTGTGTATTGTTTATAAATGTGTATAGGGAATTTTTATTTGATGTGTATGTGGATCATTTATTTCATGTGTGTATTTATCATGTGTTCCCATTTTCTGAGTCAATAGGTTAATGGATTCTAATAGTGTGTGTAATAGCAATGATTGGGTGTTTAGTATTTTGAATGTATATTAATATATTAATTATATGTTTGCATAATATTGTGCATAGAAATGTGCCTAATAATGTGTATAATAAGTTCATAAGAATGTGTATAGCTGTGTGTGTATTAGTATGTATAGTGTGTGTGTATATATAAATAAATATAGATTCAAATAATTGAGAATAGTACCGTTCATTAGTTTCTATGGTTATATAGGGAGGATGGTTATCTTCATGAATGTGTGTACCATTTTTAAGTATATTTAAGATTGGAGCAGAGAAGATGGGTATATTACCATATTCTAAACAATGTTATTAAATTTATATTATTTTCTTATGATATTCTACAGTTGTATATGTGTATGTATAAATGTGTATTTCAGAAAATTCTATACATATACACACACATTAACTGTGATAGTGTGTATTAAACAGATCAACTGTGATGGTGTGTATTAAACAGATCAACTGTGATGGTGTGTATTCAACAGATCAACTGTGATAGTGTGTATTAAACAGATCAACTGTGATGGTGTGTATTCAACAGATCAACTGTGATAGTGTGTATTAAACAGATCAACTGTGATGGTGTGTATTAAACAGATCAACTGTGATGGTGTGTATTAAACAGATCAACTGTGATAGTGTGTATTAAACAGATCAACTGTGATGGTGTGTATTACATTTTCTATATGGTTTAGTAATCTATGAGAATTTTATAATATCTCTTTAACTTACTGTCAATAGTTAGACCTTTTTCATCATAAAGAATAGCGCCATCAATATTTGGACGTAAAATGTGTAAAAATTCAGTCAGATTGAAAGGAAAATGATTATGTGTTTCCTCCATTTATATCTAATCGTAATATTCAAATTTTCAATATATATATATATATATACACATACTATAGAATTGATTATAGAAGACAAATCTTTGCACCAGGTTTTACACACATTTCAAGTGTGTTAAGAATAAAATGATTGAGTATATACTTGTTCAAAACTATTCAGTTGAATCAGATCGTTAATTCAATTTGTTATAATCATTACTTACAGTCTTGCTCAATTGAGTTTATGTCTCGGTAGGGGTACGAGGTGTGTTGGCGTGTGTGTATGCGGATATGTGCGTCTGTATTTGTTTGTGTGTGTGAGTGTGAGTAGATACGTGCATGTGTATGTCTAAGAGTGTGTGTATGCAAGTGTGGGTGTGTCAGTGTGTTTTTGTGAATTACAATTTAGTTTATGTGTGTTTATGCTCATAAATTGAATTTATGTTTTGTTAGTGTATGTATGAATGTATGAAGTTTACGAGTTTTAATCTGTGTTTACTTTTCAAGTTTTAAGATGTGTGTATGCAGTATATGATTATGATTCTAAATCTGCCAAATCTATATATATGTATTTAAATAATTCATGTGTTTTAATCTTGTTTGTTTATGTGTGTAAAACTAACTAAATTATCTTATTAGGTGAGTTAAAATTTCGATTGAACTAATCTGTTCATGTAGCGAATATCAATATGTATTGTATTTATCTCCTCTATTATGTTTTTACTTATTTAATGTGTGTACGAGTTCAATTTGTAGATTTACATTTTTTCCAAGTATATTTTTCGTGAGTAAACACGTAGTATTTTAAATGTATACCTTGTATTTGTATATCACACATAGTTGTAGTTTGTCATTTATATATCATACATGAGTTTATACAAGTGTAGTGTATATATATATCACACATCAGCAATGTTTGTGTATATTTTTGTTGAATCGGATTAAACAGGTGTTTAATGTGTTTATTGTATATATATATATATATCACATACAAACTGCTGTATGTATGTTATGTGTTCGGTGCATTTCAAGAAAACTATGTTTTATTGTATGTGAATGTAACATACATGTTTGGTTCAAATATATTATATTACATGTTTATATGTGTTGTATTTAAAGTGTATTATAGATAAGTTTTAATATTGATTAAGGATGTATATAAATTGTGTTGTTTATATCATTGTGTGTTTTTGAATATTTAAGATGACAATTGAAATAAGAATATAGATATAACAATGATTCAGATTATTTATATTATAATTTTTCTTTTTGTTATTTTAACAACAAACATATCCAGAAATTCGATTCAAAAAAATTATCATACTTTTTATACCAATACATATAAATTAAGAAATATAGAAAATCTTTGAGAAATTAATGAAAACTTTACATTCACTTTTGAAATTCATTTAATACCATACTTTGTTAAGCTATACCTGTGATGTAAATATATTATTAATTCAAAGCGATGTAATTGTAATGTTCAACAAACTTATATCAATAAATGGAGAGAGAACACATAGGAAAATGTAGAATTTTTTTTGTTTTTTATCTAGAGCACTTGCTAAAAGCTCAGCAATAAAAAGAATTTTTTGTAATGTCGTTGAACTATTTTTGTAGAATCTTTGAAATATCTGACCTTCATAATAATAGCCTAATCTTACCCCCCATTAAAAATAAATTTCAAATATTAGTGCATACTTAAATTTACACATTTCTTCATTTAAATATTATAGAAACTACATATTACCCAAAATATAAATACATTTTTATGAACGTTTTCAACTTACAACATGCTCATCGACTCAATTTTATTTTTAATCAAGACATTGTCAATTTTAAGTTAATTTATATATAATCTATAGACACACTCTAAATCTTGTATACAAAAGCATCTTCATTGTAGAAACATGTATAGAAAAGTATCTTGTTGAAAAATAATTAATTTTTTTTCTAAAACCAACATTTCACTCAAATATTGTAATAATTTTAAGTTGTACACAAACTTTCTTTAAAAAAACCAGAATCATTCTACTACCTGAGACTTATACCAATTTTTAAGCATGAGATATGGTATACCTGGGATCAGCCAATTGAGAAAGGCTTGGGATCCACCCACAATTCATGCCGCAAATGGACAAGTTCGCCCAACAAATGTCCAAAATGGGTTTTCTACTATAAAAAAAGGATGGTTATATTTTTATTTATGCATAGCTGCATTCATTGCAATCTCATTAATATATGGTTTCGCTACTAGCTCATCAGGGATCATAACTATAATGGTCTCTTGCACTTGCTTGTTTATATTTGGTGAACTTTTCTATTCTAGATTCCTTTGTGAATACATATTTCAAGTTCAATCTAATGAGCCTGTACCAGCTAAAGAACCATTTAACCAAGGTAATATTGATTACCATGATTCGGAAAGACACATTGTTGCGGGGCATCATTTTGTAAGTGTAGCTGGTGCAGCCCCTATTGTGGGGCCTGCACAAGCCGTGTATTTCGGTTGGTTACCATGCTTGGTGTGGGTTATTGTTGGATCAATTTTTTGTGGATCACCCGCAGATATGGGAGCAACAATCTTAGGAGGACGTAACAACGGAAAGAGTATTGCAGACCTTGCAGGACCTACTATTTCAAAGCGTTCAGGCTTCATTTTTGTATTATTACTTGTACTTTTGTGCTGGCTCATCATTGCAGTTTTCGCAAATCTCATCGCTGGCTTATGGATTGATTATCCAAGTTCAGTATTACCAGTGAATATAGAACTTTTCATTGCCCTAGCATTAGGTTTCCTTTGGAGATCTTTCCCTTCTAACACAATGCACGCGGTATCTAGCTTATTTATTCTCTTTCTTCTTTATGTTTTTATTTTCTTTTCTGATTGGCTATCTGAAAATGCTGGCAACCCGTTTAAAATGGATTGGCTTGGTTGCCGAAACTCTGTAGTCTCCGATGGAACATGTAGCTTTGGAGAACAACAATTTTGGACATTATGGATTGGAATATACGTTACTATCGTGGCTGCTATTCCCGTATGGACTGTGGTTCAGCCAAGAGACAGTATTAATTCTCATCAATTAATAGTTACTTTAGTTTTAACTGTTTTAGGAATTATAGTTGGAGGGGCACATATTACATTCCCAGCAGTACGCACTGAAATCGATTGGGAAGTACCAATCTTTCCATATCTATTTGTTACCATTGCTTGTGGTGCAATAAGTGGATTCCATAGCTTAGTAGGATCAATAAATACTTCTAAGCAGCTTCCGAAAATGACTACTGCTAGAAGTATTGGATATGGCTCTATGCTTATGGAAGGAGTTATAGCAACTCTGGCTATTGTGGTGGTATGCTCAACTGCCAGTGAAGAGGAAAGCTTCCAAGCTTGGGCAACAGCTGGTGCTGATGGTATGAAAAACTTTGTAGAAGGTGCATCAATTTATTTCAATAAACTCGGGCTTCCATTAGGAGCTTCAAGAACTATTGTAAGTGTTATGGTTGTGTCATTTGCTGCCACAACAGTTGATACTTGTGGTCGTATTGTAAGGATGTTGATAAACGAGTTCTCCGATTACATTGAATCGATGGCTGGTATCAAAAAAGATGGTGTAGATAACCCAAACATGAATGGCCCACAAAAAGTTTTAAGAGCAACAGGAACAGTTGTCAAAAATCCGTTTGTAGGAAGTTTAATTGCAATGATCCCGTCAATCATATTATGTAACACTTCAGTTGTGAATTCTCTTTGGACACTTTTTGGAGCTACTAACCAAGTTGTTGCAGCCCTTAGTTTATTAATAGCTGGCGTATACGCTGTTAGATTTAACAACAAATTTATGAGTGGTGTCCCATATTTCATTCCTTTTATTTTTGTTTGTGTGATTTGCTTGTGGGCCCTCGTACTTCAAATAATCAACTGGATCGAAGTACAGACATCAGATAGATACTTGTTCATCAACAACTCAGTCTTGCTAGCTGCATTTGCTATCCTTATTATAACGGTTTGGATATGTCTAGAAGCCGTAATTTGGTTGTTTTTATATCTTTCAGGAGCTAAAGCTAACGAGAATGAAAGTGCCAAGTAAGAAAAACTCGAAGATTCCCTTTACTATTTTCTATCATTCTAATATAACCTATTTTTATCAGTTTTGTGAGGTGGAGCCAAAGTGACAACAGAACTGGATTCTTTAGAGACTCATTCCCAATAGGTTTCGAATCAGAAAAGCCTACCAAAGAGGATACAACGAAAGGAGGTATGAAAAATGCAGATAGCCCAAGCAAAAAGACACTATTTCAGCGTGTGATGGGAGATAAAGTGTCCTGCTGTTAGAATTCTTACTTTTTCAAATCTAACAGAATCAAAAATATTTACATTAGGAAGCAGTGATAATATTTTAATTTTTTTTTATTTGTCAGTATATATTTTTTGCTTTCACTTGTATGTAATTTAACTGTTTTTTTCAATTATAAGATTTATTTAACATTAAAAGCACCTTTATTTTAAAACTAATTTAATTTTATATATGACTGCATTTTATTAAATCATTAAGATTTCGGAGTTATAATTTTTTCTTATATTTAATCACCGATATTTTTTCTTATCAGCACTTAAATATTTATATTCAAAAAGTAACCTATCATGCCAAGCAAAATCATGAATATTTTAGCAGTTTCTTGGTGCTTACAATACATATTTACATATTAATATTAACCTAGCACAAGAAACTAAACACAAACATTGAGCTAGATTTATTAATATCAATTTTTTAATCTGCTTTGATGAGTAGTTGATTGATAAATCAAAATTAAAACCTGTTAGATAATTAAAATAAATATCTGAAATTCTTGAAATATACAATTGATTATATTTAACACTAATAATTAGCAACAAATTTCACCTAGATAAAATGATTTATCTATCATCAACAAAACAATTGGTATTTAGTTTAAAACAACAAGTCACAATTGTCTGAAATTGCTAAAATATTTTCAAAACTAACAAACCTTGAGATATTTTGTTTTTATGAGGTAAATCCAACACTATAATTAACAAGTTGTTAAAAAATCGTATGTTTCTATTTGAATTTACATATTAGCTAGAGTATATATATAACTTATATATGCAAGATAATGCAGCTTTACAGTTTGTATTATCTTCTTAAATATAAATGAGGATCGGAATTTCATAATAGATCACTTAAAGTACTTGAAATATATAAAAACTCTTTTTTCCACTGGCCCTGGGTCCATGAACTGCCTGATTATTTCGTATGTTTAACAGATCTCCTAGGCCAATAAGGCACGTGTCCTCAGTTTGTTTAACTTGCACATTTCTATTTCATTGTTATAGATTGTCAGTTTAAAATAATCTGTCAGCCATTTGACTAATTGTGAGGTCTCATCATGCTTGTATAAAACTATCATAAATAGAATTTTCTATCAGAATGGTGCTAGTTTATCTAATAATGTCCAAACCATGCATGGAGTGAAGTTGTTTAGACAGCTTTGAGAATATGTCATTTCTTTTTCATAAACTGTCACATGAAACTTGTGCAAATGAAATTCAGTCCTAGCTCCACCTGTCACAGTAACTAAATGAGTTGGTGAAAACAATGAAATAATGTTTAACTATGTCACCTGATGCAAGTAATAAAAGTTCAGTTCCGTTGAAAAAATGAAAATCAAAACAATAGTGTTTCTTAGTTGCTCTCTTTAAATAGCAACACACTGATCAATAATTATTTGATATATTTTCTTTATTCCAAGGCGGACTAACTAAAAGATGGCAATTGTTCTGCAAAGCTAAGGTCAAACTTGATATAAAAACATAAAACCTCAAAGCTTGAAACTAGAAAATGGCCGAAACCCCAGAATCATGCTCACTTGTAAAGAACGTTAAGCTCGATGATCAAAAAAATGCTTGTCTAAAATCATTAAGACAGCTCTTACCCAATTGGAAACTCATTGCTAAGTAAGGAAACTTTAATACAAAAATAAAACATATAAAAACTTAGCATTTTTCTAATAATTTAAGACACAAGAGTCTTCAATGCTTTTAGTTAATTGTTAAAGAAACCATGTGGCTAACTCATCGTTAACTAATACACAGTTGGATAATAGCGCAATTTCTAGTACATTTTTTTCAATTTACAACTTGGTATAGCTCATACTATGGATTAGCATTAACAAATTTGAATACTTATTGAAAGTATAAGAGCATAAAGCGCAAGAATACAGTGAAAGAAGGTATCACTTCCTCAGCTGTGACAAGCTATCAAAAAGACCCATTTTTAAAAATTAAATCTATGAATTCATGAGCGAGTACTTTTAAAACAACATTCAGATGTCCAATCTCTGAAGGTGAATAGACTATATAAAGTGAAAAAAAATTGTAACAAAAGTAGAATGTGAGTCTTATAGTGCCGAAATTGCACTTACTTCAGAAATCTTCATTGTTTTAGGAGCTATCAGAACCCTTAGTAAAGTTTTATGGGTCAAAGTGAAGATGAAATAAGACCTAAATAGGCTCTTAGGTGGAATATTAAATCCTTAAACTAAGTCTTGAGCATGTAAGGGTAGTGACCAACTATACTGAAATCAAAAGCATGTACATTTGTTTTGGGCCTTTGAAACAAGCAAAACACTATGAAGCCTAGTATAACTGGTGCTTGTTTAAAGCCTGGTTCAGGCTTTATTAATGAGTTTAAAACCCGTCCAAAGAAATGGTAGAAGCACTAATTTGTATAATATTCAAATATCATTGAGTTATCTAAAGATCCAAACCACAATTGTAAAACTATAAGGGAAAGCAAAAAACAGGGCTAACAGATTCAGGATTTGAAAAATTAATTTAAATTTCAAGTAATAATAGTCACAAAGTTCGAAGCTTTAAACTCATTCAAGTCATTTTAAGTAATCCTATATTCAATAAATCACAATTTAATTTAGCGAAGTGAAAAACAGATAATAAATAATGACTTAATGAAAAGAGACTTACATAAGCATTTATGTCAATTTTTAAAAAGCAATTAGAATGGGAGGCAGAGGATATGCGTTAAGAATTGTACACCCCCAAAATTTTTAGATGGTATTAACATTGGACCTTATATGCTAAAGTCGTATTACACACATGATTGTTCTAGAATGGATCACGTTTCTTTCTCCTATATGGTCTAGCTTACGAAATCCGTAAAATTCTACTTTTTGAATTTCATATGTGCGGGCATGCAAAATTTTTGCAATTCGTGATTTTTGATAACCATTTGTTAAGCTCATTCACTTAGATATTTTTTAATATCTATTGTTATTAACAATTTAAAATCACGTAGTTGGAGTACCTTCGTGGCATTGAAATTGGCTAATTTTCAAATTTTATAGAGTAACTTTATTTTGAGCTAATATACTCAATTTTATGTATTCTAAATTGGGTCTCAAAACTTATTTCACGTAAAATTTGCAAACAGCGTTTTATTAGCATATTAAATTTGGAGATGTTTTGATTATCCTATACACTAGCGAAAATCAGCTTCTTCAACTTTCGTTTCATTTTAGTAGCAACTTTATATATCCCGGATATATTTTAATCAATAATAGTTATTTCTTGTAATCATTTTAATGCCATTAATCCTCTTATTGCACATATTTCATTGCTTTGCTATTATTTTTTTGTAATTTCTATCCTTGCAACAATTTTACAACTTATTTCACAAGCTTCTAAAATCCCAGATTTTAAACTTTGATGCTATTTAGCATTCAAGTTTCTATTTTTGCTCAATTACACTCTATACTCTTTATTGAGGCCAATGCTTTGCCTTAAGTTGTAAAATGAATTTATATTTAGTTACTTGTTCGCATTCCACTTTTCTTTCATCAATATTGACTTTCCATTTCGATTTCGCTTATCGGAATTAAATAATTTTGCATTTTGTTACACGAAGTTTTAATCATGACAAATGCTTGAATTATACAATTTTGATTGCTCTTGTAGTTGCTTTGGCAAGTTTATCCAATGTTTGTTACACAGTTTCACTGGTTTGTGATTCCATTTGCTTAATAAAAGTTTGTTCTTGCATTTATGCGCCTTGATTTTTAAAAATTGAACTCAGTGCCGTTCGATTATGCCAAATTGAAATATTCCGATTATTTTTAGAGTTTGTTAGATTAAATTAGGTCAATTTTGATAATTTTGATCAACTTTTTGTAAAGATTGTGCTTATAGTGCATTATGCCTTCAATATTGAGTGATTGGGATAACAAAACACTTTTGCCTTTCCCATTATTTAATTTAAGACCGCATATTAATTTTTGGATCAAAGTCAAATTATTTTTACGATTTGCTTGAAAATTTTTTCCATATCAGTTATATTTTCTTCATAATTGATTTTAGTCATGCTGGTTATCTTTTAGTGGCTTTACATGACTATTTTCATATTAATTATGCAGCTGCGAGCTAATTCAGGTTTCTCAATTTAGCACAGAAACGAATTATGCACTATTAAAATTGTTTCTCTTTTTAACCAAATCGGTTTGGAGATTGTCTTATTTTCCTTTTCTTAACTTCTATTTAAATTTTCTTTTTTTTATGCACTTTTAATAAGTAATGTATTAACTCATCAATTATTAATTAATAGACCCTAGAGGCCCACCTAAGTCTTTTTTTATGGCAAAAGTATTAATAAATCAACTAAGTGATAAAGCTCTGATATGGGGGATGATGGGGTTTTCCCCTAAATATAATAATGGCTAAGATTATATTTTCTATTAACTTTTATTTTTTTAACTTTCAACTTTCATAAATATTTAAATTTTATGAACACTCAACACTTACCTAATTTCCCATGTATAAAATACATGCTTTCTGTAAAATAGTCCCATACCTTTGAGTAAAAGAGTCTAGCAATATTTAGGCTTCGATAAAGATTGCAGAAACTACTAACTATTTCAAACAACTATATTAATACTTTATAGCTTTCTTGATGCGTGAAGAAGATATCTTAGTTTTTTTATTCAGTTTGCTTTTTCTCGATAAATCATTTCTCCGGATGGTTATCAATTTTACAATCATAGAATATTCATTTTATGTTAATTTAAACAATCAGAATATATTAAGCCTTATTTAATAATTAAATAATTTAACTATTTCGTATTTAAATGAGTCTTAGTTTTCGTGTAGGAAAATTAGATAAGGTCTTCACGAGTTAGGTAAAGGTTTCTGGAATCAACTGCGTCAAATCAAACAGGGTAATTCACCAATACACGACTAACTTACTAGATTTCGAGAAGTGGCATTAAAACGCAACGACATTTCTCCTGACGACAGGAAGCGATGCTTCATGGCGGAACTTCAAACTAAGTTACGTGCAAGAATGATTGAAATACATATTTTCCCTAATAACTTTGAAAAGGCTGCTATGTTGGCACAAAGACTATATAACGCTAATTCTAGCCCCTATTACACGAAAGATAAACCAGTTGTCAAACAAAGTTCTACGTGTACTAATAGTCGTCCAAACTATCGACCTACGACTGCACAGCCGAAAAGTCGATATATTTTTACAACTCTAAGGTTAACTCTAAACGAAATTGCTATGTCTATGGCAAACCAGATCATTACGCCAGGGACTACTCTGCAAGACAAGGAAACTAACTAAAACAGTAGCAGACAGTCCATGTAATATACGCTCGCACAAGTTTGCGGATCTTGAGCTCACTTAGAAAACTGGAGATTGATAATGTTCTAGGGCACTTACAACAATAGGCATTATGTAACAATCTCACACCTAATGTATGTTACAATCTCACATCTAGCTTCTAGGTCACATAATATGTGTATTATAAACTAGTTCATGATTAATCAACCAAGAACACTTCTAGTGCAACAACCGCTTTCACACCTAGCATTTTATAGTATTTACTGAGCTAACTCAACACATATACATTTTGCACACACCAAGTTCGCCCACAAAGTGTTTATAGAAGTTATGAGTATCTCAAACGTCTAAATTAACACTTTTACACACTCTCGATGTACAATTATGTCTTAGCTTCTTTCTTCTATTTTTCTTTTCGATAAATTATTCTCCGTTTCGCTTGATGATTTATCAACTTAACGCACATAATACATTCATTTTATTTCAATTCGAACAATCAAAATTTATTAACTTTTGATTATTTAAAATAATTTACAATTCAAATGCTTGAACTTAGTTTTAGCAGTAGTTTTCAAGTAGAAAAATTAGACAAAACTATCACAAGTAGGTGACGGTTTCGATATCAAACGAATTCACTACTATTGAAAATCTAGAGAGAAAATTTGCAGACAAACAATCTGCTATATGTAAAAGTTGCAAGTGGGGTGTCTTATGACATTGAGAATAAGGCTAAGAAGGCCGACATCGTAATACCTGGTGTCCCTGCCACAAAGGTAAAAACTTGTTAAATGATGTTATTTGACATGCCTTGGACTCATTAAAACAATTTATTATCATCTACTAAGACGAGATGCACCGCCACTGCACTCGAAAAATAATTATTATATATCTGGAAATATAGATATATTGTAACAATCCAATATCTATAATATATTTTACACTCTCATATCTAGCGTCCAAACCACATAATATTTTTATTATAAACTAGTTTATATTAACTAACCACGAAATACTTCTAGTATAAAAACTATTGTTTCACCAAGCATACTATAGTTTCATCGAACTAACTTCTCAAATACACATTTCGCACGCATCAAGTTCGCCTTTACGAAGTGATTAAAGAAGTTACAAATAGTTTAAAGATCTAAATTAATACTGATTTATAAAGACATCTTAGTTTTCTTTTCCATTTTTTTTCTCAATAAATCAATTCTCTGTTTTACTTGATGATTTATCAACTTAACGAAAATAATATATTCATTTCATTTTAATCAAAGTAATCAGAATTTAATAGCTTCCATTTGATTAAATAATTTATAATTTAATTATTTTGAACTTAAATGAGCCATAGTTTTTGACGTGTCTTAGGATCCATATATATTTCACTTTAAAAATTTGTCTTGTATCCGATTAATTTAATATCAGTAATAAAATATCGGGCTATGAGCCTATGCCAATTTACGCTTCTTCAATATGTTTATATCTCAAAAATTTTAGAGGTAACTTAATATAGTTTCAGCACTAAATTCAACTTTCAATAATTTGTTTCTCTAACCTTAATAAAAAAGCTTAACTCAAGAAAAAAAATAAAGTCTTAAATGATTTTCTAGTATTGTGCCAATGTTTTATTACTATTTTGCAATTTAAATAACATTTGAAAAGTTAAGTGCATTAATAAGATCAAGTGCAAACTTTAATTGTGCTGTAGATTATCAAATCTGATTTGGAATTTTGAAGGCTTTTCAAGGTTCTAGTGCATCATGTGATTCAATTTCAAAAATCGGGGGGAAAACTTTTGAATTCCAATGAGGTCAAATTGTATAAATTCTTCTAGTGCATTGACTATAATTCCAATATTTCTTAGTGGAAAAAATTTAGCTTTTCTATTTATCTATCATTCAGAATTCACAAAATCCTACTTTTTGGATTTTTCACTTTTGGGCTTGTGAATCTTAACAATGAGTGATGTCTGGCAAACTCTCGTTAGCTTTATTGAGTTATAGATATTTATTCATATCTGTTACTATTGAAACAAGTTAAAATTACTTAACTGGAATAGGTATTACCTTTATAGCATTGTAAATTGCTAATTTCGAGTTTTCCAAATTCGTTTGAGTAACTTCTTTTTGAGCTAGAATTTTCAACTTATATACCCTCAAATAGTTCTTTATAAAGTACTTATTGCTTTTAAGATCCACAAATTACTTTTTATTAGCATATTAGCCTACCAGACCTTTTGAGTGTCCCAGATACTTGTCAATAATTAACTTTCTTAATTTTAAATTCATTTAAGCAGCAACAATTTAATACACATCTGATGTATTCCAATCAGTAATGATTAATCCTTATAGTCATTTTAATGTCATGAAATCTCTTTTTTCATGCATTTAATTGATTTACTATTATGGTTTTCGTAATTGCTATCCTTGCAACACCTTTGCAATTCATCCCATAATTTTTCTAGTCTCCCAGATTTTAAATTTGACACTATTTAGGATTTGAGTTTCTATATTTGTTCATTTACACTCTACGCTCTTTGTTAAGGCCAATGCCGTTGACCTAGGTTATAAAATGAATTTATATTAATTTATTTATCCATATTCCATTTTTTTTTCGTAAATAGTGACTTTCCATTTCGATTTCGCTTACCGAAAATAAATGATTTTTTATTTTGTCAAACGAAATTTCAATCGCTTCAAATAAATAAGTTAAGCAATTTTTATTACTTTATAATTACTCTAACAAGTTTAAATAATATTCATTGCATGTTTGTACTCATTAGTTATTACTCCGACTTAACAAAAGTCTTTTTTTCATGTTTCGTCTCTTTAATGGCCAATCATTGATGCAGCGAATTTTAATTCTGCCGAATTGGAATATTTCAGTTATTTATAGATTCATTGAACCGAATTTGGTCAAATTCAGAAGCTTTATATTGCTATTTTATAGAAATCAATAATTTTGATCAATTATTGTTTCGACATTAAGAGTTTTAAATCTTAAAACACTTTTGGTGCTCCCCTAATGTAATTTAGGATCTTATATGACTTTAGTTCGAAATTGATCCAGAATTAATTTTACAGCCATTTGTGTTTCATATGATTTCTACTGATTGCAAATCTATTATACTTTCTTGAAAATTGATTTTTGTCACTTCAATTATCTTTTCTCGACTCCATGTGACCACTTTCATATTAATTACAAAATTGTACAACTAATTCGCATTTCTTGAGTCAGTGCAGGGGTGAGCTGTGTACTATAAAACTTGTCTTCCTTTTGTTTTAATTGTTTCGGAAAGTGCTTTTATTCCCTCATCTCGATTTTCATTCGACTTTCTCATTTCGCTTAATGCATTATTAATGAGCGATATATTTATCCTTCACGAGTGTTGATAAACCTATGGCCACTCTATGTCAATATATGATAACTAGCATCATTTTTAAGATGTATTTAAAATCACTAATATTCATTTTGATCACTGCATTAAATCCGCACCCTTTGTGAATCAATAATGGTAAAACAATTATATCTAATGTATTTTGGCCTCATATAAATATTTCCAAATATTTAATAATTGATTTTCGAGTACATTGCCGATGCAGCTCGTATTGCTAGATGATTGATATGCCCTGGACTTATGAAAATAAATAATAATAATCTACTAACCCGAAATGCACTGCCATGCACTCGAGAAATAATTTATAAATATTCTAAAATGTATAATTGAGCGCAAAATATGTTTAAAATAATTGCTTTATGACTATTGAAACAATAAGGGGGCTAAATCAATGCACTGATATCAAAATGGGGAACTAGCAATGCTAAATACATCTTGAAGATGGTGTTAGTCACAACATATGGACCTATAATGGTTTTATATTAATTAGTAATGGTGATAGATCAACATGTCACTCATTACAAATACATTAAAAGAAATGGGAGAGTTAAATAGAAATCTGAGAAAGGGAAAGAAGACCCTTTCCCAACCGATTAAATTTTAAAGGAAAACAATTTTTATTTTGAACAACTTATCTCTACAAGAAATAAAGATGCGCGAAATAGTTTTTCAAATGTATAATTTAGAAATAGTCTCATACGATTGAGAAAAGTTACCAAAGTCAATTATAGCGAAAGTACAATTGATTTGAAATCACTAGAGGTCATTTGAAGTGCAACCAATAATTATAAGGATAATTTGGAATCAATTTCGACCTGAAAAACTCATATATGGTTCTGAAATAAATTATGGGAGAAACCAAAAGTGTTCTAATACCATAAACATTTAATATTGAAAACAGTTTACTCAGTATTGGCAATTCAAACAAAATCTTTTTGTACAGCTATTGAATTGGCCAAATTCGCTTTAACACACTTATACTTAATTTGGATTTTATAACTTGGCATAATTAAAACACATTGTGGCAATGATGAATCTCATTGAACCGGCAAGTCATAAAAAGGAACTCGTGTGGAGTCCATGAAGTCATGAATGAATGCAAATATGTATTCAATTCCATTTAAACTTATCAAAGCATTTACAAAAGCAATAAAAATTGCTTAGTTTAATCACTTGGAATGATTCAAATTTGATCTGACGAATCAAAAGTTATTTAATTTCGATAAGTGAAATCGAAATAGAGCATAATTGTATATGAAAGCGCAGTGGAATGTGAACAAATGAATTGGCATAAATTCATTTTATAACCTAAAGCAACAGCATTGACATGCATGAAGAGCATAGAGTTTAAACGAGCAAAGATAGGAACTCAAATTTCAAATAATGTCAACTTAACATCTGGGATGTTAAAAATTTGCGAAATGAATCTCAAATGTATTGCAAGGATAGCAATCTCTGAGATCATAAAAGCAAGGCAATTGAATTTATAAAATAATAATTTACATGGCATTAAAATGATTTTATGAATTAATCATTATTGATTAAAATACATCTGGGATGTATTGAATTGTTGTTGCTCAAATGAAATGAAAATTAAGAAAGTTAATTTTCGATAAGTATCCGAGACACTTAAAATTTCTGGGACGTTAATATGAAAATAAAATGTATTTGCCTAATCTTAAATGCAATAATTAATAAGTATAGACTTATTTGAGAACTTATATATCGAGTATTCTAGTTCAAAACACAAATGCTCGGTCGGATTTGAAAAATTCGAAAATAGCCAATTGCAATGCTATAAAGGTAATATTCATTCCAATTAAGTGTTTTTGTCATGGTTGAATGATTATGGATATTAATAAATATCCACAAATCATTTAAGATAGCTAAAATTTATCAAAGACCACTGATTACAAAATTTTCACATAGCCAAAAATCCAAAATCCAAAATCCAAAAGGTCGAATTTTGTGGTTTCCGCATTCTAGATCACTAGAGAAGATAAATTCGACCCACTAAAATTTAGTCGTATAAATGCACTAGAAAATTAATTCCAATGAAACCACATTGGAATTCAAAAGTTTTCCCCCGATTTTTGAATTTGAATATTGTGTTGTACTAGAACAAGATTCAAAAATATTTAAAAATAAAAAATCAGAATTAATAATCTAAAAGCCAAGTTTCTTTTAGGCCTGAACAAATAACTTGACCAGTGTTGAACATAGTTGTTAAGCTATATTAAGTTATAATAAACTTTTCGAAACATTAAAACATTTAAGGAATCCCCATTAAGTTAATCTAATCTGCTTAGACAGGTAATTGAATCTTCACATTCAATTGATCAGTCACTAGTTAAAATTATTCGAGTGAATTATGTTTCGACTCTAAGTCACGTCAATAATGACGATTTTATTTAGCAAGTCCAAGGAATATCAGTTTTCAAGTAGAAAATTAGGCAAGATCTTCACGAGCTAGTTGAAAATTCCAAATGGTAGCAGCGCGAGTGTATAAAGCTTAACCCTGCTAGTCTTACAGTTATCGAAAGTCTACGATTAATTAAATTGAAATTCTTTTTCTTTTATTCCAGAACCAGGATACTCATTATATTCGGAGCATATATTCAAAATAAGGATCCTTTTTTCATCCTTGAACCAAAATATTTATCATATATAGGCCATATATTTGAATTAAGTGTTAATTTTTCATTTTGGAGCCAAAATACGTAACACACGGCCGGGGAGCTGTGTTGCTACAACAAATAGATGGGAGAGAATATACAATAGCTTACCTGAGTCTTGCTCTCACCCTGGCACAAGCGAAATGAAATAAGAGAGAGCTAGAGGTACTAGCTGTAACCAGCAAGAGATTTTCACTTCTCGAAAGACCTTTACAATAGTTTAAGTAGCATACTTAGATGTAAAATGTAAAACTATATTTACTATTTTAAATATTAGATTAATACGATATCTCTGTGCCAAGTTATGCACATTTTTGTATCAATGCTATTTTTACAAA
>JADHZB010000414.1:5227-53552 GCA_015657535.1 Nephromyces sp. MM_2019 | reverse complement strand
TGTGTGTGTGTGTGTGTGTGTGTGTGTGTGTGCGATAGGATATGTGTTTGTGTTTGTATGTAGGATAGGGTGGGTGGGTGTATGTGTGTAGGATAGGGTGAGTGAATATAGGATTGGTTGTATGTATTTATATGTGTTGGTTGGGTGTGTGAGTGTAGATTAGAGTTTATATATGAGTGTGTGTGATTATATGGCAATAGTGGATACTTGTGTGATATTTGGTGTTGATTTGTTTTTTCGTGAAAGTGTATGACAGGGGTGGGAGTGTGTATGAGTGGGTATGTGTCGAAGTGTCATTGAGTGAGCTTGTGTGTAATTTTTAATGAGTGTGTTTTTTAGGTGTATGACTGGGTGGGGTGGGTATGACTTTGTGTATGAATGAATATATGTGGTATTTGAAAATAGGTGAGAACTAATGTGTGTACATGAGTCTATGAGTGTGTGTGTATGTGTTTGAGGCTGTGTGTATATTTAATTCTGCATATATATACATAATTATATCCCAAAATTCCCATGGAAAAATTTTAAAGCAAAATGTAAGTAATTGTATATGGTTTAGAATTTACACACACATGATCAATATGTGCCATTTCAACTTTTATATACACACACACATATATATATATATATATATATAAGAGAGTGGCACTTAATAAAATTAACCAAATTTACCTCCGCAATCATTTCATTGGACTTGCATTTTTTAAAATTATACACACCCACTAAATTTTCCATATAATTTATATATATTCTCAGACTGAATGGAGTTACACGCAATCAGTAATGAAATTGAGAATGTGCGTATAATTTTGTGTGTGTATAAAATTGCATGTATATAAATTTTTGTTTATATAAATTTGTGTGTGTATAAATTTGTATGTGTATAAATTTGTGTGTGTAAATTTGTGTGTGTGTAAATTTGTGAGTGTGTAAATTTGTGAGTGTGTGATTTGATGTGTATATATGATTTAAATCAAAGGAAATCTATATTATTTTATTTGATATTATAGTATTAAAAATATAAAATTAGGTTATCATAGGTATGTATTGTGTGTGTGTAATTTCTAGTATATATATATATATATACATATATTTATTTATATATAAAAATGTGTGTGCGTGTATGTGTGCGTGTAGGATAAATGTGTAGGTATTCAAAGTCACATGGATTTGTGTGTGTAAATCTAAAGTACAATTGTAGTATCAAAGTTAAGAATTATACATTAGCAAAGTTAAATATTACACATGAGCTATATTTATATGTGGTATATGAATATACAGCTAAATTTTATATTAGACTAAACTATGCTTTATGTGTACATGTGTGTGTAAATTATGTAGTATATATATATATATATATATTGTGTTAATTATTGAGTCTGAGTATAAATTATTAGCCGAATTGTGAGTGAAAGTATGTATTTATGTGTATGCGATGTGTATTTATGTTTGTATGTGTGTATATATATGTGTGTATGTGTGTATATATATGTGTGTGTTTGTGTATATATATATGTGTGTGTATGTGTGTATAATATAAACTAAATTTCAAAGGTAAATTATCAGAATTTTTTCATATATTTTCTAGTTGCTTTTAATTCTTAAAATATTTCCCAATTAGAAATATTCGAAATTTATATATAACTTTGTTAGTTTAATTAAAATTAGACGATTTTGTGTGTGTATGTGTTTGCGTGTGTGTGTTTATGTATTGGTATATGTACATTTATTGACTTGAGCTTACAAACTATGTGTTTGTGGTTAATAGAAAATGAATATGTGTGTATATGTTTGATTAAGTGTGTGTTAAAATGTGTTTTAAAAATGTGTATAAAAATCTATGTTAATATTTACTCGAAAATGTGTGTAAAATTATGTGGGAACTTTTGTGGAAATGAGTGTGAAAATGTGTGTGTAAACACTTGTGTGTTTATGTGAGCTACTTTGTGTGATTGTGAGAATTGTGCGTGTTTTAAATGTATATAGATGTGTGTAAACAAAGGCATATACTATATACGTGTCAACGTGTTTTAATGGATAAATATACATTTGTATGTGATAAAGTGTGGGCATATGTATCTTGGGTTTTGACACTATATAAGTAGGTCTGTGTGAAGATTTATGAGTAGGTTAAATTGGTTTGTATATATGATAGCCTGTGTATTGGGTGTTGAAGTCTAACAGTTGTGTGTGTGTAGACGCATAGGCTAAAAAAATGTTTGCGTGTGTGTATAGACAATTAATAGGAAAATGCTTTAATAACCCAAGATACTCAAAATTTCTATTATCTACACGCACCTAGAAAAGCCTATACAACTATTACGCTACACACAAATGCACACACACATGCACACACACACACACACACACACACGCATACACACACACATGTACACACACACACATAGACACACTGCTTTAAAAATCAGATATTTTTATCTTAAACTCACGCACACACACACACACAAATACCTACAATTCTTTAAATGTAAACACATAATTCTTACACACATTAAAGTCGACTTACTTAGTGATTTATTCCCACCACTACACACACGCACACAAATGTATATGTAAAAAATATATAAACACACATACGCATACATACACATAAATATGCAAAAAATTAAGTAGCATTACCACACACAACACACATATATATAGACATACCTACACACACATATATATATATATATATATAATAAATATTGATAACTTACTTACACACACAATTATGTCTCAGTATTTGTAGCTACCTCTTATATGTTAAATGTATACACAGATACAAACGTATTCATTTTTTTTTAAACTTGAAAATTAGGAAATTTACACACCACTAGTGGACACATACTACAGATACCATCACAACTCCCATTTACACATATTATCACCTGTGTCATTCATTATACACATTATTATACACATTATTATACACATTATTATATATATTACTACACATTTGATTAATCAGACATACAACTACATATCAAATTAATTATACACATTACTATAAAGTTAAAATTACAATATTTTATAAACGTTAACACACAAACCACTGCACACCTTACCACACATATTATTACACACACTTTATTACACACATTATTACATTGTTGTATATGTTGATTAAATCAACTTACACACACTACAATTTCACAAAAGTGAATTTAGACACAATTTAGTAAACTTATAGACACTTTTTTATCATTTAAATACATCTTTCGTTACACATACACACATTTAAACACACGCCTAAACTCAACTATCTAATTACACACATATTTATATATTTAAGCACACATACTCCGACACATTTAAACACAAACTTTTTCAAACACACACACACACACACACCACCCCATAAGTCTACACGAATACTTATCTTTTAATAAACAAGTCACAAAATCTTATCATCCAGCATATTATAATATTTTTGCTATCAATTTGAGATACTTAACTTCATTTAAATAGCACCCATACATATACACACATAAACTTACACACACCAACACCTAAATCAATAAACCAGCACACACAATAAGCTAAAGGACTACACACCAATCTTTTCTAATACACACACATTGCTCTCTACACACATATCTTAATATACTCTACACCCATACACATTTGAAATATTGAAATTTTTAAGTATTACACACCAATATGTTTATTTTATATCATCCATTTCATATACATGGGCTTAGAGTATATATACCTGCCTTATCAGATATATAATCAGATTTAGCCCAAATGATGGAAAGGTTAGATATATTGTAATTATTTATTATATGTATATATATATGTAAATGTGTATTTATGAATCCTTACAAGTAAGCAAGCGTATATATATGTACGTAAATATAATTATGTGATATATTGATTAGGGCGCATGTAGAATGTGTATAATAATTAAAGTTGATATAATATAATAAAATAAAAGGTGTGAGAGATTTTAAGTATCTATAAATCAATTACATATGTGTGTGTGTGTGTGACATGGATATATACAAATTTAAAAACTTGTGAGTATAATAACAATATACATCTTATATTTTTATTTCCAATCTAATACAAATATATATATATATATATATATTTTTTTTCAGCCTACCCATTTTATACCCTTCTGTGAGTATAACTAAGGAGGAAACACCCGAACATCCTCTACCAATAGAAAATGAGCAAAGATTTAATAGTAATGATGAAGACACACACATTATAGAATGTAAGGATATGAAGGATCAACCATTTCCAATAGATGAGAGTACAAAATTTCTACTCTCATTTGGTCCACGCCCTACATATCCATCATCTACACATCTCAACCCACCTACACACCCATTATACACATCTTCACCTTATCGTTCAAGCTCAAATTCTCCTACACAACTTTCACCCTATAATCACACACATGATGTTCCTACACACAATGAAGAAACATCATTAATGCCCTCATTATCACTCTCTGAAAATACTGATATACCTATTAAGGTATCCTATTTCCCCTATAAATCTATGAGCCAGATAGTTCACACATCAGATAGCCTTGAGAAAACAAACACACATTCGAGTAATCATACCAAACCAATGTTTAATACAAGGAGTAAGAGTACAGAAGAATCAAATACACCTAAAAAAACACAATCATCATCTATTATTGTCAATACACTCCGTAGCTTCCTTGATTTAGCCTCTAATATAACAGACAAATCTACACACATTTTATCTGCCCCACAATCTAAAAAGAAAAATGATCACCCCAAGAAAGGGCAAAGCGTTTCTTATGCACAACTTCTTGTCCCCAGCAAATATGAGTAATTAATTACACACATACTATTAAAAATGAAAGTTTTTGAAATTAATTAATGTACATACAAACACATATATATTTTTGCGTATGTACATTAATATATATATATATATATATATTTTATTACAGATATAATGCTTATGTATTTAACAATCCACGCTTTAAACAAGGAAAACATCAAACTGTTATGACAATGAATAATTATAGCTTATCCATTATCCCATATGTTAAGAGTAAAAAATTGAAGGATGAAATTAATGAACTCTTTCGATTAGTAAGTGCTTATATATAACACTATGATAAGTATATTACATACTTTTAATACAATTGTATAGCACATGAGGTGACCCCACAAACATAGCCAAACAAATATTTGTATACATACAAATACCTAAACATACACACAATTATAAGCTAATTATATACAGACAATTACCTACATACCTATTTATATATATATATATATATATAAGCCACCTAATACACTCGATTATATATACACACAATCCTTAAATATATATGCACCCACAAATCTAATTATATATACTTAAAGGTACTCTCATCCACTCAATCTTACACATTCTAGTATACATACAATTTTATAGGCACATACATTTACCCTTGATTCAACACATGAATACAAAATTATATTACTCTTGAATTTTATATCTGCTTTATTTTTAGTGTGTATAAAATTTGTATTCGAATTCATTATTATTATTTCTATTATTAATTTTATATATTTATATTACACATATATCATTTATAGCAAAATCCTTGGCTTCCTGAAACGATGACACTTTCTAAAATTAGGTAAATTTTATATTTATTATTTTATATTATACATAATCACACTTATTATATATTACACATTTGAACAATTCCCAATCTTAAGATAATTTTAAAAACTTTTCTGAGTTATATTTTCACTCTAAGACAAATCATATACATGTTAGAAATATCCCTACAGTGTATGAAACTTATATACATATTAGAATTATATTTCCATTGCATTGATCATACTTAGTCCTTTTCTTTATGACCTCTAAATGGGTATAGGGTGATACTAAATCCTAATACATTATTTTTTATATATAGGAATTTGAAAGCAGATTTGTTTAGTTTATTGGATCACTTCAAATTTATAAAATTACCTACTGTTGCTTCAGGATGGGTTTACTTTGAGAGGTAAATATAATGTTTTCTATATTTGTAGCTTTGATTTTTTTTTTTTTCTTTATGATTTTTGACAATTTATACAAAATCAAATTTTATAATACTTATATTATATATCATATTAATTAACTATTTTTTTATAAGTTGATATCATGCTTACTATCTAATTAATTTCATATCAGGCTCGTAATGAAAAAAGTGGTTACCAAAACAAATAGGAAACTATATGCTATTGCTTGTTTTATATTATCTTATAAATTCAACCAACTATTGTTTGAAGAGATGCCTACAGAATTATTATCATTTATACCACGTTTTGATCGAAGGGAAAATCTAACTGCGGCAGATATCTTTCGTGTTGAATTTGAAGTAAAAATTCAATTATTTATATATCTTAGACTTACATTATATTATCTGTCTCCCTTCTTATTGTGTAATTTATTCTTTTCCTGAATATACTTTATCATATCTATATCTTAAAATCAATTGATATTACCTATGTATATATATAATAAATAAATTGAATTCAATAAATTTGAAAACTTCACACTCCTTAGGTATTTATATTACTTGATTTTTCTTTAAAACTTGAATATTCTGATATTATGCCACACATAAGACAATACCTGGAAAATAAGGTAAATTTTTTATACTATTACAATACTTGGTAATTTGAATCCTCGACACATTTACATATTATTATAGGATCTAAACTTTGAGGATGTATTCGGTATGACAGAGCAAACTTTCCATTCAAGTCAAATGCCCATATAATTCGATGAAACATAATTCTAAATCAAGACCTTTGGAAGATTAAATTAATCCTAACTTATGACAATTAATTACCAGGAAATTTATACAAATAATTTACAATGTTTAATTCATTCATTTTACGTTTATAATCCGCCTTTATAAGAACATGGTCTGGGAGTGATTTATTACTGGGCTATATTCTTTTCTTTATAATGCATTAGTTAACTTCCAAATTACAAATTTGTAAAACTGTAGATATAATTTTATTACCTCTTAATCATTAAGAAACTAAAAACGATATGCTTTTCTCATTTCAAGTATAGAGAATAGAATAGAACTAAAAAACATTCAACTTTTGGATCTAAATTATTACTAATCAACAATACTTTCGGGTTCA
Source organism: Nephromyces sp. MM_2019 (assembly GCA_015657535.1). Taxonomy (NCBI): domain Eukaryota; phylum Apicomplexa; class Aconoidasida; order Nephromycida; genus Nephromyces; species Nephromyces sp. MM_2019. The sequence goes on along the minus strand of JADHZB010000414.1, from coordinate 46,416 downwards.
TTCTGTATCATATAAGCCATTATTTAAAACCTAACAACAATATAATTGAATTATTTTTTTTATTTTAACCTATAAATTTGATTAACCTTGGTATTAAATTAAACTAACACAAATAGTATTATTTATAACCTTTCTAAGATTTTACAAATCACCTAGTTTTGAATATACTCGATACGTTTTTATCATATTTATCAAACCTCAAATGATTGCTAATACCTTTGAAATCCCTTAAAGCAAGGTTGCTTTTACTGCAAGAACCTAAGCACTTTCGAAAGATAGAAATTCTTAGCTATAAGGATATAGGTATTTCGACTATGAAAATGCCTAAATTGAACTAATAAGAGCGATTAATTCATTTCTTAAAAAGCTGCAAAATATAGTTTTAAATTAGCTTTTATGCTTACAATAGAGAGATGCAGATTCAAATACAAACTAGTATTAAATGAAAATGAAAATTTGGTATATTTTTAGAGTAAGTTCCTAAATGTAAAAACTTGATAAACTTTAATATTGAGAAAACTTGTTTTCAATTAGAGTCTGCTAATCAAATTTAAATCATTAGTTTAATTGAGAAACGTTCAAGTTATATTTATCATGGACATACAATATAATCGTTAGGCTATTTTATTGTTAATTTTGAAAATACTAGTAAGAAAAAAATAAATTAGTATCCTAGGAATGTGACTTAATTGAATCAGCAAAGGAAATTAAGTATAATGAAATTCATAACTGGAAACTTTTTAAAGAAACTTGTGAAATCTATATTAGATTTATCTCATGAAATACTATATTGATTAAAGTCCACTCTCAATTAGGTAAACCAACTTCCGATAAAAGAGTTTCAAGGAAGCTCAATCGATTATGTATTGATTAATTTACCTTATAATATGTCTTTGTGGTTACGATATCTAATCTTATTGATTTTCACACAACTTTATTCTTCTGATTCATTTCATCATCGACATCGACATCGGAGATGCTCAATTCAGCATGCTCACAGATCATATGATGGTGTTCCGATAGGACCACCACCCGATCTACCCTCATTATTATTGTCAGAGAGAATTATTTATGTAGGTACTCCCATAACATCAAAAATTTCAGAACTTATAATAGCACAATTGCTTTATCTGGATTTTGAATCCTCTACAAAGCCAATCACTTTATACATTAACTCCATGGGTTCTGAAAACTTGAATGGTGAATCTATAGCATTTGAAACCGACACACTGGCCCTAATAGATGTAATGAATTATGTTATATCACCAATTCAAACTGTATGTATTGGGCAAGCTTTTGGGATGGCTGCTGTGATATTAGCTTGTGGAGATAAGAACCTCCGATCAGCTTTACCTAATTCGACTATATTGCTTAAACAGGCCTCGGGAGCACTACCTGTTAGCCAAGCTTCAGATATTGCACTGGCTGCCAAGGAGAAATTATACATGCGAAATGAAATTGTTGAACTCCTATCAAATTCTAGTGGTAAATCAAAACAAACGGTCCTAAAAGATATCGATAGAAACAAATACTTAACCGCACAAGAAGCTTTAAAATATGGTTTAATTGATAACGTATTAACTAGTCGAAACTTAACTAGTTCAGCACCACGCTCAACCAGTGATTACCAATTATTTTCACCTAGCTCTAGAACTCCGAAAGACTCTTATCCCGAACCGGACGCATCACCAAAATCAAACTATGAGACTAAAATAAATTTAGTCCACAATTAACCCAGGTCTAAATTATAAAAATCTATACTCCATTAAAACAAAGAGTTCCATATTGTATTATAACCTCTCAAATTATTTTATAAGGTAAAAAAGATCGAATAATCCTTAGGGCATAAAACTTTTAGAGTTTAAGATTTGTTATCATTAGCATTAGAAATAATCACACTCTTTTTATGAAAGTCCACTCTATACACTCAACACTAATGAGGACCTAAAATCCTGAATTTTTCTAAGCTTTAAGGACTTTAAGTTTTCCAATAAGGCATACACGGATAAAAAAGCATCAATTCCCAAATTCACCATAATAAAATTAATCCAACATCAAAAAACACTAAGTTCTCAAAACTAGCCAATAGGATTACTTTTTGATTTGATAAAAATCATTCAAAATCATTATAATTAATAGTTTGACTAAGTCAAATTGGAACAATTTTAGATTTTATCAGTTATTAGATAGAAGAAATATTTTTCTACTTAGCCTTTTACAAAAGGATGCAGACCTGTACGGGCAGATGGAAACCTTTTAATTTAGCTGTTAATATTATGTATATATTAAACTCTTTAATTTCGCTTGAAATAATTTTTTTTAGAACCTTGGATACAAAATTATTTATTCTAACTTCCTTATTGTTTCAAATAAGATGAAAATACGATTTCAATCTTGCAGCAATACCTCACAATTGTTAAAATTAAATAACTTTATACTTCTTTAATTTTATTTAGAAGCCATAGCCCATGATTCCAAAACTTAACTAAAATACTTGTTTTCTTTGTTTCTGAATGATATAAAACAATTTTATTTGAGATTACACTTGGCTAAAAATTCTTTATTAAATTAAAATAAATTTAGAAGGAAAATATGAGCAATTATGTCAAATTTATCTTGCAATTGATTAAGACTTTTATTCCTAGAAGGTCATTGAAATATATTTTTATTTTATGACTTAGATTAGGTTGAAATTGAATCTTATTAACATGAAAATGCAAGTATGAGCTTTTATATAATACCAAAGCAGGGTTCTAAAAATTGAGCAAATGACTGCTTGTATTAATAAGAAAGCTAATCAAGAACGTTTCATTGTATAAATGACATTAGGTAAACAAACATTTATCATCCGTATTGTTAATAATAATGGAAAAAGCTTGTTTAGGTGAAACTAAAATTGTTTACAATTTTATTTTATTCAATTCCACACTCATCCTGGAATCATTAAACCAACGTGATAGTAGCAAACATCTTGCTTGATTATGCATGTTAACACAAAACTGTTGACAATTACTCTAACATAAATTCTACTAAGATCTTTAGTTACTATTTATAATCACAGTATACTTACTTTACTAGTAGCTACCTTCACACACAACTTTTGCAAGTATAAGATATATGTCAAGTCGTCATTTCATCTTCGTTTATACCTCTCTAAATCTTACACACAAGAGAAGAACTAGTAATAATTATTATCTTTATATATCAATGACCAAATGAGTGTATAAGTATTACATGTGAAGTATCATATAGTAATTACAAGTACTATATCTAAATTTGATTTGATGTTTTTACTTTATTATTCTACGAAAACTCATCTTATAAAGCTCTAGCATATCACTTCTCCCCCCAATAATACATATTCATACAATAGCTTTATTAAAACAATATGGTCTATAGTTGGTTTTCTTCATAACTTATTGTGTTAACTATATGATTTAATTTCACCTCTAATCATCCCCTTAATTTTTCTAAGCCGAGTTTCTTGGGAGAATACCCTAGAACATCAACCGATATGACGGTCCTGTACATCCTCACCGAATCTGCTGCAGGGTATATATTATCCTCCGTAGCAGAATGGGATAAAGTAGGTGAAGAAACTATAAAAGTTCAATCACTACTACAAGATGGTAATTCTTTTGCCAAAATATGTCAGTTTGTGGCATTTCAGGCATTTAAGAATGCAGCAGAAGCCCTCGAAAATATGCAATCAATCGCCAATAGCACACCTACACCCCTACTAATTCATTTCTTAAACACACACCTACCAGCTCCTCCATCCAAGCAATCAAAAGTCCCTCCTTATAATTTATGTGTATCAGACACACAATTAGCTAAAGCCCTGAACAAAGAAGGTATCTTAATTGACCTCAACTTCACCTCGTATGAGCTGTTGAGGGCTGCCAGAGAGCATATGCAGAAAGTAGCAAAAAAAATTTCAAACATTGATGTCAGCAAATTTCAAGTAGGTCTAGGTCACAGCTTCTCAAGAACAAAGATACAGTTTGACCCAAACAGACAAGATAAGCCAATCATGCAAGCAATTGCACTTATAGACTCGTTAGATAAGAATATCAATAAATTTGCCATGAGGGTTAGAGAATGGTATGGTTGGCACTTCCCTGAACTTGGTAAGATTGTAACTGATAACAAAACATACTGCCAACTTGTTCAATTTATTGGTATGCGGGAATCATATACTCCTGACAAATTCCAGGAGTTGACTACGCTAGCTAAGGATGAAGAAATTGCACAATCAATCGTAAATGCTATGAAGGTTACCATGGGTCAAGAGATTGTCGAATATGACTTAGATAATATAGAAAGGTTCAGTCAACAAGTTTTTGATTTGACTTCACAAAGGGAATCATTATCAAAGTACTTAGAGTCGAAGCTTAAGGTGGTAGCACCCAATCTACAAAGTTTATTGGGTGATGTACTCTCTGCTAGACTTATTAGCCATGCTGGCTCTCTTGTTAGTTTAGCCAAATATCCAGCCTCTACCATTCAAATATTAGGAGCAGAAAAGGCATTATTCAGAGCCTTAAAAGCCAAAACTAATACTCCAAAATATGGACTCTTGTTTCAGAGTCAATACATAGGCATGGCTAGTGCAAAAAACAAAGGTAAGATCGCACGTTATCTAGCTAACAAATGCTCAATGGCAGCTCGTATTGATAACTTTACAACTGATTTACAATCTGACATCTTTGGTGCTCACCTAAGGGATCAAGTCTTTGAAAGGCTTAAATTTCTTACAGATAAAGTCTTGCCACAGAAAAACATTGATGTAATGGGGCTTGCTGCAAAAGAATACCAACAACTTGTTGATTCATTACACCCTACACCAGAGGATGGAGCTAAGAAGAAGAAGAAGAAGAAGAAGGTATGTATTCCAGAAATTCCAATTATTAAAAGCTATCGCTATATCTTTAGCACATCCATATACATCTGCTATATACTTTTATACTTTAAGTTAAATCTTTAGGTTATTTTTGATTGTACATAGTTTTTAGAAAACATAGTTAAACAGTATCTCTAACCGTCAATCCAATTTTTCACACACGACAAAAATATGCAGGAAAGTGAGAAAACTACAGATAACATTTTGCTAGAAGACAGCACTGAAACCCCTGAAACCAAACCCACCAAGAAGCGAAAGCACACGAAAACAGAAGAAGCACCCTCTACAACAGAGGCCACTACTACTGAGGAGGCTCCAATTAAGAAGAAGAAAAAGAAATCAAAAGTAGCTGAACAAGCTTAAAATTTTAGGCATTAATAAACTGAGGATTTGTAACATTTAACCTCAAACAGTTTATGTTAATTCTATTTAATCAGATTGAGATCAACATATCCGAACTTTTCTCGTAAAAATCATTTAAGATTCGATTAAATGTACGTATTAATAGTTATACATACAATAAACTCATATTCAAAACATTAATTAACCATCAACAAAATCGATTAATTACGATTAATTATTTCAAGAGAAGAAATGAAATCTTAACTATTTATTTTTCCAACTTTCGCATAATTTGTTTAAATTATATTATTTTAATTGACTAAAGAACTTCACTGATATATAACAATATACTCAAAAAGAATCAGTATTAAAATTTATATATGATTCCTAGTGTGCATGATGTTCCATATTTTGTATAGTTATAAATTTTGTAGATAATTTTAACAACTAATAGTTTGCTTAATGTTTCAAAATGGGATTTTATTCTATATATAATATTTACAAAGTTTTTGAAGGGTGTGTAGCTTTTATATGTAATCTGTTATATGCATAGATTATGTAGAACACATCTGTGTAACTTTATTTCATGAGTATTAATTACAAATTGTTGTAATTAATTTTGAATTTTCGCTTAGTGTAGTGAATATAGAACTTTAGTTATATATATATATTTTATATAAAAATTCTAAGTGTAATAGATGAAATAAAGATTTTGATAAAACTTTAATTACTCCGTGCAAAATATTACCAAATATCACTCATAAAATAAAAAGGAATTAGTACTTTCTCAAACATTTATTTGAAAAATTCAATTTGTGTTATTTAGATGTAATAAAATATCCTCCAGTTCTTCCATTCTGAAAATAGGGCTAAATGATTACAAAACATTAAAAAAATTACCAAATATATATATGTGCATTGATTTTAGTTATTTATCAATAAAAGGTCGTAGAACCTGCTAAATATACAATTACTACATAATGTATTTCCCGAAATAATTAGTATATTGAGTAATATAGGTCGAGTTCAGATTAGAATTCTCTTTAATGTATTATAATTGTTTATTTATATGCCTTCAAGTTTCTCTAAATTGTGTATCATCCTGATTATCGCTCGCAAAGTCTCGATGTTTTATTAGATATAAAAAGTCAAATCAAACCGTTTCGTAGATTTTGTAGATATGTATATATTTATAAAGATATTTAGATATTTAGATATATAAATATATATAGCAGAAGAAACATAGGCTAAGTATCGTTTAGATATGTTTATTTCTCGAAAATTTTATGGAAATATATATAAATAAGTAGAATAAGTGCATTGTTATAAATATTAAGGAGTAGTAAAAACAAGATCAAAAAGTGTTAAGAAGTTTCAGATTTGTATATATAAATATATTTTGATAGCAAGGAGTTGGTTGATTCCTTAGAATTTGTTTGTGTATTTAGTTAAATATAGGGTTGTATTTTTCAAAGTTAATATATCATCATTCAGGATACATTTTGAGAGTAGTTACAGCATGTTCCATTATGTCCTCAGATTTCCACAACATTGGATGTAATTTACCAGCCTTCAAATATTCTAACTGATCCCCATAATGTTTTGAAGCTATCCATCCAGAAGTACCAGGTAAGACCAACCATTTACTCTTGGTCCAATCATGTGTATCCATAACTATCCTTGTGAGAGGCCCTACACTCGACTTGAAATAATTCTTTGAGCCAAGATTATCTTCCATATTTAATGAAACGCGAGATACATGTATTGTACCAAAGTTTCCACCAGGGTTAAAGGGTCCTATAGAAACAGTATGATGTGCCACAGGTAAGGCCATGGATATAGGATGAATGAAAAATAGAGATTGAACATCATCCCATTTGAGTTCGAGCGTTGGATGTCCATATAGTCTCTCTGTGATTTTTAATAATTGTCCGAGTGAGACAGCTAAATAGTGACGCAAATCACCCAATTGTTTCATAAATAAAGAGTTTTCTGGGTTTCTCAATAATCGCATAAGTGTCGATCTTGCATGTGCTCCCATTTCATGTAAGAAATCTGAATTTAATGTTTTACCCAATACTTCATTCTGAACAGATTGTGGGAGGTCTGAATTTTCCAAGAGAGTTCTTATTAAGATGTTAAGCCATGCTTCATAAAATGCAGTGTACCTAGAAGTTGATGTAACTATACAATCCCACTGCTTCATTTCTGCCGCTAGCTTTGTAGCTAAGTCGATAGAAAAATGTGGTATCTGTGGATCAAATTCAAATTGTGTGCTAGCTGTGTTGTCAAAATCTTTTAAGAAAATATTCCAAGCTATATTTTTCCATTCGCATGAACTGATTGAATATTGATCGGTTTGCATTATTTGAAAATCATTAACGGTAAGTTTGGGGTTAGGAGTCATCTTAGTGTATGCTTCGAGTATGTTGGTTATCCTCGTTTGTCTGTCTGATGGGATTGAACATCTCCCATATTTATTTTCTGGATCTGGTGAGATTAGACTGTTAGCAGAGACTGCAAATCCTCTCTTTGGATTCATAGTGTGTCCGACCTCAGAGTTTTTATAATAACCAAGCCAGTCATGATCACTACGTGTACCATCCCTGAAAGGGTAAGCTCCTCCTTTCCTAATTGGAACATCACCAATTAAGAAGCTACCAATATTTCCATAGATATCTCCCCAAGTAGCAACTAATTCTATGCTATTGTTGCTTGTTAAGTATTCAAAGAGTTCTTCCCAAGTTCTGGCAGAGAAGGACCTTATACCCTCAGCTCCAGAATCTGATCGGAAGAGGGGATTAGATATTGCAAGGGCATTGTTAGGTTTCATTTCATATCTTCCCTTATTATATAATGACGTGATTAGTGGGCCATGGTGAGTTCTCTTCAGCTCGAGAATAACTGGTTCCTTGAAACCATTTACATGTATTTCTTCTTCATGGATGTCTAACGGGATTTCTTCACCATCCCATTTATACCTTAAGCCATCCTCTGATAATTCTACTTCAAATAAATCATCCGAGTCTATATAAGAAACAGTCATGCTAATTCCTATGTATTCATTGTGGCCTGCTAATATGCCAGGTATACCTGGCACACTAGCTCCAATCGCCTTTAAGCTTGACGTTCCGTTTCTCATTATGGTACTATTAGTGGACTCCAGGAATACTGGGAAAAATGTACCTGGTGCATTCTGCAAGAGGTGCATGTCACCTGCAATAATAGGTTTACCTGAATAAGTATATTCCCCTGAAATAGCCCAAGCATTACTACCATCAATCTCCATTTCATAACCCGTTCGTTCATTCTCCGTTAAAGGTGTGCTATCGGCATTATACGTGTTGTTTGGGTTATTCTCGGTAGTCTTTTCAGTTTTATTTTGCTGTCCAAATGTATTGTAAGCATGCTTAAGCGTACTTTTGTAATCATTTGGGGTGTTTATCTTGTTACCATTTAAATCATACATTGCGGGATTAGGTCCTTCGGGATTAACAAATCCCATATCTGGATCGAAGTTAGTCTTGAGTTCATTCATCAGTTCTGGTGTGAGGTTTTGTTCCAAAACTTTTAAGCTTATCTCAGAATTCCATCCCCTATTTAATTTTATGCTAAGGATTAACATGACGATTGTAGAGTCGAGATCAGTCCAATTCGATGGTAAGGGTATAGAAAAATGTTCAAGTTGTTTCTTTGGCATATTTTTGAAAGCATGATCAACACCTCTAGAGTAGTGGTGAAGCATAGCTTTCAATGTTGGGCTCGCCTGCTCAAGTAATCTTTTTGCTTTGTTTTCTAGATCATATCCCCTCATCTCAACATCTGATTGGATGAACTTCTTACCAAGGAATTGACTAAGTTTGCCCCTAGCAAAAGTAGTCATTTGAGTGATTTGTGCAGATCGCTCTAGTGCTGTGACGTATCCCTGTGTGAAAAAGAGGTCTTCATCACACTCTGCATAGATATAGGGTATGCCTAATTCATCTCTATAAACAGTTACTGGATTTTCCAACTCTTTAGAGTAGTGTTTACCTTCCCAGGTGCTCGTTGGGAGCTTATAAAAGTGCCTGAGGAGTGGCTTAAATAAAAAGCTCAAGTAATAGGAGCTAATCATACTGATATTAGCCCCATTGGGTGTGACAAGCCTTTCCTTAGGTATGTTGTTGTAAATCAATATGCCGATAGTGACTGGTACTACAGCCCAATAAAAGAATGACTTGAAGTTGGCCATCTTGGTACGGATTGAGGGATAGATCTTTGTGTATATGTTAGTTTATGTGTACGTGTTTGCGTAATGTGTGTAATGAATGTCTGGGAAATACTATATTTGTAATGCGTATGTGTAATTTTATGAATGCCAAACTGTGCGATGTGCGGTTGAGGTGTTCGGAATTTTATAAGAGGTTGTGTCAATTATATAAAGTGAGTGGTGCTAGAAACACTAAACACCTATTTTGTAGTAATGTGAAATCTGTATGAGTGAGGAAATGATGAACTTGTGTGAAAATGTAAATTGGGACTAGTTTTACCTATGTGATTATTATACATAAGTACTCAAAATTGGTGCAATTAATAAAGTAACAACAAAATGTTTATAGAATAGGCAAAAATAATTCCGGTATAGTTTCACCAAAGATGGAAGGGGTGGTATTTTAGCTTTTAAGCAGTTGTGTTAAATAACTAAACGTGACTTTTCGAAGACACTTTTGCTACAAAGAAAACTGATGATACTCAACTTTTTCACACACGCATGCCCAAGTCAAATAAACAAGAAAGGTAAAAAAAGTATACTATTATGAGCTTATAATCACAGTGTAGTCAAGCATGTGTATGTCTTGCTAAACACAAATGCATACACCAAATACACATAACACACATGGGATAAACATTGATAAAAATAAACACACACTATGTAAACTAGAGCTAAGCACACACATGTGCACAAGACCTCTGTTATGTACACACGCATAAACCTCACTTATTTTTGTAGTGCGATTCAAATAAGCCTCACTTATCTATTCAAATTCACAAGTCTCCGCCACATCTACCAAAAAGCAAAAATAAGTCTCGAATGTGTACACTTCAAAGCACAAGCACATCTTAGTTCTATATCAAAGAATACATTCAAAACTCTATTATATAGCACATAAACCTATCCGGTATAATTGTTGTTGGATTGGGAGAATTTTTAGGCACTGCTTTTATTGTGTTGAAAATGAATTAATTAATTGTCAAACATGTATGTACTCGCTTACAAATTTCAGAAATATTATATATATGATTTATATCAAATTAATAAGAGTGCATAAAATAGAAGATTTATTGATTTTTGAAGAAAAACACATTAATTCATATTTTTACTTTAATTTATATTGTAACATCTAGGATCAAAGAAATTGAGAAGCGTTGAATGAAATGTGCATATTGTTAGATAAAATAAAGCTTTTTGGTAAAGAAATTTGATTAATACATTAATATTTCTAGTTGCGTATGAAATAGAGTCAGACAAATTAGTTGAGTTTCTACAACTGACTTTAAAAAATTTAATAACTTCATAGTAAATTTTGGCTAACGTTCACATGTACTAATATACTGATTTCTTACAGATCAATTTTATCCTCAAATAAAACAAATAAATAATTACAGAATTTATATAAATTCATCCGGAAATGAATTTTTTATCATTAGGTTAAGTATTTTCGAGTGTGAGGCGAATAAATTCTCTCTTGGTTTTACACCCAATTTCATAAGGGTTGGGTCATCTTCAATATCATAAAATGAAGCTAAGAAAGTTATAGATGTATATATATAAACATATGTTAGAATAATTTAAAATATTATGAATAAGTTTGATTTGGATCATATATTATTATTAAATATATTGCAAATGAGATTTAAGTGATCTAAAATATGTTTGAATTTAGATAAAATTGCTATTTTCTACCTGAACCTGGCTTTGCATCATCTCCAGCTTTCAATCTAAGTTGTTTTCCCTATTATCATAATTACGTAAAATGTGTTTACTTGTTTATATGAGTTGTGCTAAAATATACTGTAGCTTGGCTGATGCATCAAAGACTTTGATCAAATATAATGTGTTTGATATATAAAGATTATGCCAAATTTGTATAAGCAGCTCAAACTTATACATAATATATGATTAAATAGGTGAATCAGCAGGCAGTAAAAATCATACTAGTATTCGCGAACATAAATTAATTATTGATCGAATTCACCTGAGTATCGTTCAAATGCCAATGAATTGCAACTGTTTCAATCCATGCATTATCTGTATTTCGCTCATCTTCAACAATTCCCTTATATACAAGGTTTCCGCATTTCATATAATTAATTCCATTTTTTAAAATAATTGAATTAGATGACCAGATAAATTCACCAAACACATCACAAAGTGTTGATAGTGTAGTATTATAATTATCATAGCCAACAGATTCCTCTAAAAATTCTCTTAATATCGTCTTTAGGGGTATACCGTATTCATTTGGGTCAACAAAACCGCCTAAATTAGACGAATTTTATTTAATGTTTATGTGTTTCTAATGAATTACGTGTGAAATGTATAAGTATTGTTCCGAATATAAAAGTTGAGAACGAAAGCTATTTTTGTAAAGAGCAAATTCAATATTTAAATCGCGTAAATAACAATTATATAGGTAGCTAATCATATGTGAAAACTTATGAAGCTAGTATGGTTTCATTTTTAGGAAATAAATGCACAAACAGCTTGCTTAGTTATCTTAGAAAAAAAAATTAATTATGTATACAACTCGTTTGAGATAGTTCGGATGACATCATATTATAAATGTAATGTATAGTTATATTTTAATTTACCAGGAAATGCATATTTTTCGCTCCCGTCATTTCTTTGAATTAAAACAACCTTGAATTAAACATATGAAATATTATTGTATATATATTATGCTTGATTGGTTGAATTTAATTTAGAAAACTATAAATTTATTTCAATTTTGGTTTTCTTACAATGCTTAATATATTGTTAAAAGATTAATCTATCAGTATGACTATTTATTTTTTGCTTAGATTATCTATACTTAATGCTTTACACCCAATTGATATTCAAATGAATAGTATAAGTTTAATACTTGAAACTTGTTGAATTTTGAATTTACATATAAAAATAGGGCACTTTATATAATTTTATTTTCCAAATTCAATTTTATAAATGTAACAAATGCATCTCGAGCTTATAATAAATATATTTGAATGTAGTACTTGAATTTTGTTTTTTTCTGATTTCCTTGTTATAATTGCATCTCCTGCATGGTTTGGACCCCATAACGCTAATAGACCTCTGCCTTTTACCCCTGACATGCTTGTTCCAAAACTATAAGGGTTTAATGGATAACCCATGCTATCAATGGGGGCTGACGTGTGTAACATTTACATAACATTTTCACATTACAATGTATCAACAAATATGTATATGTTGTTAATAACGGTCAAAATATCAAAATTTCTTTAGAAGTATCAAGATATTTATGGTTTTATAAATTTATAAAATATCGTACAAATTTGTTTCCTGTGTTCTTTAATAGAATTAAGTTATGTAAGGAATCATTTTCATACAAACTTAAATAGTGATGTTTACTTTTGTATAATTTGATATCATCCATAATTGGATAACTATTGTTTGTTAGACATTTTGATGCATTCATCTTGTTTCTTTCATTTCCATCTGCTTGAAAATATGTTGAGTTTATCTTACAATCAATTGGGTTTGAAGGATGTGCATAAGGAGGATTCGGAGTGAGTGTACTGTACCAATCAAAATAGATAGCGTTGTTTTTGTTTGGAGGTATAGCATTTTCATCTGGAAAATATTCTTTGTTGGCCATTAAGGATTTAAAATACTCCTGCTGTTGTGTCTCGTCTACCCAAATTTCTCCATTTTTGCCAATGCACGCAGAATATCGTTCACCACTTATCAAATCAGTACTAATACCAAACTTATGAAAGAAACGGCAAAGAAACAGTTTTTGATATAAAGATAATTTATCTTTAACTTTATCTAGATTTGGAACTTTCATCAGAATTTATTATCTTCAATTTTATACAAGGGGATTCTCATATTTATTATCTTCCTTGCTTCTTTTTTAAATGTAAAGCACAATTTTACTAGGATAAATGCTCAGTTTTGAATGTTCACAATATTTATTTTTTGCTTGGTTTATAGCTCCAAATTTATATTGCCTTATTTCCTAATTAGGATTCATTTAAAATTCTTCAACTCTTTTATAATATTATGACTTCATCTTTTAAAAGTCAAGAATGATAATTAGTTCATTACACAATACTGAATTGTATCGTAAAAATGCCTCTTGAAGCACTCTTCTATTAGAAAATTCATTTATGAAACATTAGAGTGTTGATTGAAGATAACTATTAATTAAAATCATTAACAACATTTGAAGCTCCCTTATCTATAAAAATATGAAGCAAATTAAATTAAAACATCCCAAGAATTAAATTTAAACTGAATATTTCCCAGCTAATTTCAAGATGTTTTAGTTATTATTTTCTTTATTCAAAAACTAATAAGCTGCAACTTTACAAATAGAGAGTATATTGAGAGACACCGATTTCAAATCAAGTAATAAAAGCATTACATCTAGTTTTGTACAGCTTTAGTTTTCCAGACCTTATAAAAACAGTACTGCTTTGAACCAGTTATTAAATACTCACCTCGATTGCATGAAGACTGAAGCTAAAACACTAAATACTACTGCTTTACACTACTTCATTATACTCTTAAATCAGCATAAATAAATAGACGTGCAAAAGTTTTATATAGCAACTTGATATCAGTTATGCAAGATTCCCAACAATTCAAAAATTGTGATAATGCATACAACATGTATTCTAAGAATTTCATAAAGAATTAAACAATAAGATCCTCTCGAGTAGCTAATCTTTATTTTGGAGAGCATAGACTTTGACTAAGTTATTTTTATCTAAGTCATTCTTAAGCTCGAATTGTTTTAATTATGGTAATGGCAAAATATACAAGATATCTTATTTATAGAACCGATATAGCAAAATATTGGTGATTTAAGATAGCTATGTTGCTTGGTAGAAGAAAATCTCAAATGTGATCAGTGCTAATATGATTAGGTTCAAAGTTTTGATATTATTAACATTTTTTTACATTTTATGACACAACTTAAAATCAATGCTGAGGCTTATACTATTTATACTTACTGCCTGAAATTAAATGAATCAATGTGTGTCAATAAAAATCGCATTATAAATGGGGCTTTTATAGCTCATAATTAATAATAACCGCCAAATATATCTAAGAGTTAGCTTTAAATGCTTCCAAGTAAACAAATAAGTTTTTGTTTCTTTACCTCTTAGCCGCAAACATTTTTAAGAAAGTGTGGTTTACTTATAATTTTCTTAAAAAACTCTAAGAAGTTTGATATAAATCTGTTTCTTCAGTCCTAAGAGTTGAAGGATATTTAAGACCAAAACTAAAGATTTCCAGGCTTTGTTTTGGATAATTTGGCTTCTTTATCAACCAAGTGTTTTACTGGTATTATTTATTATTATTCTCACCCCTTGTATAAAAGCCTTGCAAACGGTAGTAATGATTTAGACTTAGCTAAAAACCAAATTTTAATCTTTGATATGTAAACAAGCGCATACCTGAAACATATCAGTTTCAAATTGCTCATAATTTTTGTAATAGCCTTGACTCCTTACCAGCTTATCTAGAGCCATAAAAATACTGTTTATTAAAAACTTGATCGAAGAGTTTATAACTCTTAAATCAAGATAAAAAGCTAGCTAGAATTTTTGTAATTTGTTCTGACCTAAGCTAGGGGTAGTTATAAAGTAATTTTGCTAAAACTATTGGCTCTACTGATAAAATTTTAAGGTTTAATGGAATTAATTGCTGTAACGTATGGTATTGTTACCAATTGTAGTAAACAATTATAATACCTGTAACTATTAATTTATTTCAAAGCCCACGCAATTTACTATTATTCTATAAATATTGAGCTAATTTCTACATTTAACAGTTTTACCCTATATTTCATAATATTTGGAACTAAACAAACATTCGATTTGTTTTATTATCAATGTGGCTCAGACTTATATAAAATTAATAACTGCATGGAAAATGATTACAAAAGGTTTAAACTTACTATTGTGGATTTCTGAATTTGTAGAGAGGAAGGCAACTAAAATAAAAATTTGGTAATGATCTTATAGGTGTAATTTTTTAAAGTACAGGTCCAGATCCTCTTTTATTTTCTACCAAAAAATTTCAAACATGGAGCGTAAGAGCTCGAGATTAGATATTGGGGACCACTTAATAGGCTCAAAAGTGTGGGTAAAAGTGCAAACCGAAGAGTTATTCAAAGAAGTTAAAGTTAAAAGTATACAAGGGAGCTCAATTACTGTTGAACTTGATAATCAGGATGTAGTGTTTAAAGAAGCTGATTGTTATAATAGCAATGTTGGCACGGAACCTAGCCTTGTTAGCGATTTAGCAAAAATGACACATGCTAATGAGGCAACGTGCCTTGACGCTATTAACCAAAGATATATGCAGGATGAAATTTATGTTAGTGGAATAAAAAATCATTAACTGAGTTAACTTAAGTTTCTAAATGTTATGAAATGTGTGATTATCACAGACTTATGCTGGAAGGTTGCTTGTAGTAATTAATCCTTTTAAATCTATTACTGGCCTTTATGATAAAAATAACTTAGTTCGGTACCAATCTGCCGATGTGTCACATGGCTTCCCAACAGAATTACCACCGCACACTTATGCAGTTGCTCAGCTAGCAATGAATACTCTCAAAATTACTCAGGAATGTCAATCTTGTGTTGTGAGTGGTAAGAAAATCTTGAACAACTTTCGCAAAAACTTTAATAAAAAATACCCATTATCAACATTTAAAGGTGAATCAGGAGCTGGTAAGACTGAAACAGCAAGGCACCTTATGCAATACTTTGCCACTAGTCGTGGCATCTCAAGTTCTAAAAACAATATCCAGGATATAATTTTAGGAGCCAATCCATTATTAGAAGCTCTGGGGAATGCAAAGTATTCATTTAAATACAACTTTTTGTAGCCAAATCAGAGTTTTAAAATTATTTATGTATCGATTTATACATAGAACAACTAGAAATAATAATTCTTCACGATTTGGACGTTTTGTTAAGCTTGATATACCTGAAGGTGGTGGTCTTTGTGGTGGGATCATATCTAATTATATGCTAGAGATTTCAAGAATAGAATTTCAATCAAAAGATGAAAGGAACTTCCACATTTTCTACCAAATTATAAAGTCTCTACCATCAAATGAAAAGAGTGAATATAAATTATTGGACATGCAAAGTTACTCCTATCTAAATCAATCTGGATGCTATGATGTAGCCACCGTGAATGATATAGAGGAGTTTCGATCAGTCAAAGCACAATTACAGTAATGCTAATTTTATTTCAAGCTATGTGTAATAAAAATTAATTCCAATAACTGGATATCTTTTATCAGACTTATTCTAAGTAACGAAGAGATTCAAGACTTTTATCGAGTTTTATCCAGTATATTGAGATTGGGAAACATTCAGTTTGAGAATATACAATCGATGGGGACAGACAGGTCTTATTTACTAGCTATGCTACCTAGTAATTGAGTTTATGTTTATTTCTTGATTATATTTTTTCTCTCAAGGGCTGCTAGTATAAAAAATATGGATGACTTCAAGATTTCAACAGACTTACTTGGGATTTCAGCAGATGAAACCAGTAAAGTAAGTGGATAGGTTATAATTAATTTTAATTTGAATTCCATCACAAATTTCAATTTATTTTCGAAGGTTATAACCGTTTCAGAGGTAACAGTTGGTGGATCCACGATAGAATCAGCCCTAAGCTCTGATCAAGCTAAAACAGTTATCAATGCATTCGCAAAAGAGACTTACAGCATATGTTTTGATTTTTTGATTAAAAAAGTTAACTCTTTAATCCAATTTGATGAAGATGCTAGGCCTTGGATTGGGGTAAGGTCATAAGTTTCAACTTTGATAATTTATCAAAACTTAGTCATAAATGAACTCAGATTTTGGACATTTACGGGTTTGAATTTTTTGAGAAAAATAGCTTCGAGCAATTTTTAATTAATTATGCTAATGAGAAATTGCAACAATTTTTCATTCAACAAGTGTTTCAAGCAGAGGTAAGAGCGAGTTAATCCAAATTGTTATAGCTAATGCTACAACCCATGAATTTAATTGTGTATATTTGTTTATTGTCTAACTTGACATTAAAAGAAAGCAGAGTATGAAGCTGAAGGTATTGATCATTCTATGATTACTTATTCCGATAATGCGGAAGTTATACAGGTGTGAATTAAGAATTAGTTGCATTTAATTTCTCTTATTCAATAATTGTTATTGGGATTCAGGTATTTGATAAACCAAAATGTAGCATTCTGGCCTTTTTAGAGGAGCAATGTTTACTTCAAACAGGTATGCTTTGAAAATATATAAAAACTGATTATAATACATAAATAATGCTAAATACATGCCACAGGTACCAGCACAAGTTTCACCCAAGCATGTCATAAGAATATCAAAAGTGAATATTTCGTCGAACTTAAGGGAGACGTAAGAGCTATTTTTAAAGTTATACATACGGCATCTCCAGTTACCTACAATACCGAAGAATTTGTCGCAAAAAATAAACACAAGTAAGCTAAGGGCTTACTTAAATTAAACTATAATGGTATAAATAAAAAATAAATAAAATTAAAACAGGTTGCCTAATCAATTGATCCAAATCCTTAAAAACGCAAGAAACAAGTTTTTAAATAGTGCCGTATCTGATGTGGAAGTAGTTGAAAGTAAAAACATGAGAGGAAAATTTGTTGGCTCTAAGTTTCAGAAATCAATGGGAATTTTGATGACAACATTGAAAAAGACTAATGCACACTTCATAAGGTTAGTCGTTTCAACCAATTTGAGTGAAATGAAACAAGTTATTTAAAAAATGTGATTAGGTGTATCAAGCCGAATACCTTGAAACAGCCCCGAATATTCCAGGCTCAGTCGGCATTATCCCAAATGATTAGTCTCTCGGTTTTTGAAGCTATAGGGATCATCCACAAAGGATTTGCTTATAGGGCTACTTTTGAAGATTTTGTTCGTAACCATCAAGTACTCATGAATATAGTTGGTGCAAAATCAGTAAGTTAATATTTCAAATGCTCAAGAATATATAATTAAAGTACTAATAATTTTAACATAAACCTAAAATTCCAGGATTCTAATGATAAAAAGCAAGCTTGCTTAACTATGCTAGAAAGGATAGGAGTTCCTAAAACTGAATGGCAATTGGGAAACACTAAATTATTTATCCGAAAAGAAGGGTGGCTATTAGTTGACAGATTCCTTCGTCAAATAATGTCAAAGCTGGGGCCTTTCGTTTTGAAATTACAGTCCATCTATAGAGCAAAGAAAAACAGATTGTGAGTTCTGAGTTAAGATATTGATTTTCTGACCAAAGAGTTACATTATTGAACTCAAAAACTTTCAGGGTTTTTAACCAAAGCTTAGAGAAGGTTGTGCGTTTTCAATCACTCGTTAGAGCTTTATATTTCAACAAGGATAAAAGGAATTTCCAGACTCTTCGTGACCTATTTTTTGGTGTTGCTTGTTTTTCGATATTTTCTAAGTAAGTAGTCTGACAGTTCCTTATATAATTAACACTTTAATACACAAAACTTCATTTTGTAGCATTCGTGCTCTACAAAATAATATGGCTACCATTATACAAAAGGTTTACCGAGGATATACCGTTAGAAAAAGGTATTTTTGAAAATTTATTAACTTAAAATGAAGTCTAATTATTATTTGCAATTATAACAGATATAAGGTGGAATTACAAAATATCAGGGCAAAAAATTTGAGAAGTAAATTCTATAATGTAAGGCAGAAAACTAACATCACATAAATTTAGATAAGCTTCTTTGCATTATTTTCTTTTATAGCAAGTCGCACTCACGAGAGCTAAGCAAAGGTGGAAAAATAAAGCAATAAAACTAAAGAAAGACAGATGTGCAACAAAGATCCAAGCTTTCTGGAGGGGCTACAAAGATAGAAAACTGTACAAAACACTGCTAATGGAAAAAAGACGTGAATTGGCAGCCATTTTTATACAAAAAAATTGGAGAGGTTATGTTTGTAGGAGAAATTATGCATTCCTTAAGCTCCAACGACAAAGTGCAATAGTAATCCAGGTAGTTAGAATCCCATGACAATAAAAAATTATTACCTTTCGTAATCAATTTTGCCAATATATAGAAACTCTGGAGAGGGTATCAAGTTCGAAATGGCTCGAAATGTCCAGAAATTTCAGAAAAGTAAGGCATATTGTCCTGTATAAAACAAGTAAAATATTAAAAATTTATTATAGGATGGCAAGCATAAGAAAACGCTTGAAGGAATCATTTGCTATTTCACACTTACAAAATAGAATGAGGACATTTTATATTAAATACAGAATCAAGGCAATAATCAACACAGCATTGAAGCTTCAGAGGTGCTAACAAATTATCTTTAAATTTTATTATAGAATGATTTAGACAAATTTAATGATTTCATTAGTTTTGCTCAAACGAAGCTAAAGTCTTTAAGACTTTTATGGAGCCTCTGGGCTACTGTTAAAATTCAAGCCTTTTGGAGGTCTTATGTGGTTCAGAGAACAATTAAAGAGGAAAAAATAAAAATTATATTAGCAAGCCAAAATGTAAGGGACATAAGTTCAAATAAGTGATGCTTAAGCCATTTTATTATAAAAATACCTGCAGAAATTGGTACAGAAATGGAATAATAATGAAGGCAGAATGTTAGACGCTTATGTAAAAGTAAGATATTGTTAGACTTAGTTTAAACACAAACGTTTAGGAATTTGCTATTTATTTTTGTAGGATAAAAGAGAAAATAGCAAGGGTGGTTTATGCCTTGTTGATATTGTTGTACATGTAACTCCTGACACAGTTTATCCAAAAGGTGAATTAGATACACTTATTGTGTTTCTAGTTAAATCATGGAGAACTTTCTGTTTTGTTTCCCACAGGATGGGTAGAAGCGCTTTTCAAGATATATGGATTCAGCAGCAGAGCCGAAATACAAGCCATTGGTGTTGGTGCATTCCACACTATTGTAGCAACCACAGAGGGCCAAATTTATAGCTTTGGGCTCAATGATAGGTAATTTCGCAACTACTTATAATTATAGAATTTTCTAGTTCACAGTGATTAAAAAATTTGCATTTTTAACAAGGTGCCAATTAGGACTACCTGTGAAATACGGGATGAGTACACCGCGATATCCACTGTTCCAGTATCAACTCCCTATGAAAATACTGGAAATCTCATGTGGAGTTGACCACACATTGATGCTCACATCAGAATTTGAAGTATACTCTTGGGGCTCAAATAGACGGTAAGTAGTAATTTTCTAGTACAATTTTCAATTTCTACTTTTGAAAGATATTATTTCTTTCCAAATAGGGGGCAATGTGGCAACTCTACATATGAAAAGTTTATAACGAAACCTAGTTTTGTTATATTTTCGGATGTCCATTTATCCTCCAATCCAACATATACTAGCACAAGTATTTCTCGCATAAGGTGAGTTCTAATTTAGTTAGATTATAAAGTTGAAATAGTACCAAAAATTGTTACTTACAGTGCTGGAGCTTTCCATAACACCGCTTTAGATTTTGATAACCACTTATTTATATGGGGCCGGGGTGATCACATAAATCTTGAACCTTTGAATAAAGACCTCAAACTGGTAAACTTAAATCTAATAAAATATTCTGAAAATAAAACTTTATGTATGACCTATATATCTTTTCCAGCCACTCCCAATTTCCTTAGACTTTATGGAGCCAGATTCTAAGATTGTATCACAAATTCTATGCGGGGTTGGAGTAACTTACTTAATAAATGATAAAGGATCAGTTTATTCTTTTGGAAATACCATTAATGGCCAACTTGGTTATACCAGACAACTTAATGATAACAGAATACCAAAAAGACTTGCGCATTTGGAATGTATTTCAAGCCTTAAATGTGGACCGAATTTCACACTTGCCTTATCAGATTCATCTGACATATATATATTCGGCACGTTCCACATGTGGAGTGACAGGAAAAACTCATGCGTCAAAGGAACATCATGCCCACCAGTTAGGTTAAACCTAAACAAAAGTCAATCACACCAGAAACCTATTGATATTGAGGTAGGATGGTGGGAAGCGAGTATAAAGTTGAGAGACAGTAGTATACTAGCATGGGATTATTTTTTGCAAGAGTAAGTAAAAAATTTTATAAATTATTCAAAGATCCTCTAAAAAAGCCCTAAAATAATTTGAATATATGATTTATCTTACTTTGTTCATCTAGACAAAGAGATGAGACTTCCCAGTTGACTCCAGTTTTCCACAGAATTAACAATTTAGGAGATTCTCCAGTCAAGTAAGCATAAATTCTAAGCTTTGCTAAAGCTCTAAATTGTTTGCACCTTGATTTTTTGAAACAGTCGTTACAAGTTACTTACGTGCCCATTTTTTACTGCTTACTTTGCTGAGTTTGGTAAGGTGACAAGCCTTCCAAGTGTGAGCTTGCCAAGACCAAACATAAGCCAACTTTTGAGTGACAGCTATGATTTTGATGAAATGGATGAAAAACAAAGAAGGGCCAGCCAAATAGGTTCGCTGCCTAGGTCAATGCCCACTGCTCAAAGCTCTGAAAGTGAAAGCACGAATGAACAAGATTATCTAGAAGATGTGGCTCTAGAACATGGTAGAAACTCACATTTTGACGATGTGATGCTATCTATGAATTCATAAATATCTTAGGTACAATCTAGTCTTTACATAGGAGTGTGAAAAATAAAGGATCCATTGTTTCCAGTTTCATACTTGTAAAACTTATTGTAATCGAATCACTAAACTATTTTTGGTTTTGCAACATCAACTTAACCTTTTAAAGTCAAATTTGTCATTTTTTAGTCTCTTTTTGTATATTTACAATGTCCCTTGATTTTGAAATTTTAAACAAATTCATCTCCTAAATTTTATACTAGTATTGGTTATAACTTTTTATTGGTAACTTGTATAAAGTTTTATTATAAAGTTTCAGAGCTCTTCATTTTGACTTAATGCTTGCACTAGTTATTAAAAATTCTGATCTAAAAGTGTATAATAAAGGACTACTTGTATTAACAAAATAACAACTAAATTATCTCACTAAAACCCATGAAATGCTATGAAATAATTGATGGTAAAATTTACTACTTAATGATAAAATACCTTAAAAATTCACTAACTTAATAATATGCCGTTTCAAAATTTATCCTATAAATTACACAATTTGCCAAACCTACTAAATATATAATATGCCTCCCATAATATCTGTCAAAAACTAACACACAATCCCAATCCAAATTATAAATATAATATGATTCAACATAATTCACCCAATATATAACTTAGCTACCCATGTTTCGCCAAAGATACAATGCAGTTAACTGTATTTATTCTGTTCAATAAACTCGGTGATTTAAGGTTTGGCAACAACCCTAGTAACAATTATATCACAAATTTTTAAATGTGGCTATGACTACATAGCTAACACATAGGATATTTTCAAATAATTCCCACCTCCTTGTAAACATTATTGGATGTTTTCATAGAATACCAAAGCAATTCGTAAAGTTTTTTCTATAAAACTTTGTTTTATAACTCAATGATGCTACATATTAAAAATATAAAAGAATGCTCGTAAATTTCAAACTTTTTAGAATCTACTCGAGCCTCCCGCTGAGGCCCATTAGGCCCTCAGCGGCCTTCTCTACTGACAATAGATTAGCTTTTTGGAGATCGAAGCTTTCTATGCTCCCTTTAGTTAACCTTCACAGAAATGAGATTGAAACTATACCAGAAAGGTATAAATACCAGAAACTTTAACCCTCACAGCACACCATAAATTCATAATTGCATTATTTTTTAGGAATACCAAAGAAGAAATAGACTCATTAACTATTCACTATAAGAAATATCAAGATGGTATGACCGCAGCACACAATTACCCCAATAAGATCCTACCGGTAACCCAATATACATGGTTGTTTAATCCTTATTATTAATCTATTCTTGCTTCCGTTTAGCGAGAGATCTCTGCTAAAGTTCCTCACTATATTATGGTCTACCCATTTACCACTACACCACTTGGAGATATACAATTTACAAATAGGTTTGCTGCCAAGAGTATGACAGTTAGTGGAATGTCAACTAGTAGATATAATCCAATCCCGGTAAGAACTTGAGAAAACATATTCCTTAACACACAAGATCTACTATACATCACCCTACACAACACAATTTTTATGTAGATTACTGAGAGATTATACAATCGACTAACCATCGCTTATATTTTTTCAAACAATGATCATAATTCTAACGCCGATAGTGCTTTTAAGTGGAGACAAAGAGTCGATGATATTATCGACGGAAGAAATCTTAGCCAAATTTTTGTAATAGTGATAAACGCTAATACATTTGATTTCTACTAAATAAGTTATATATACACTATACAGGTATGTGTAAAGAAGGCTTACCCATGGAATGAATGGCTCATAAGAAATAGTACACAACATTTGGTAATAGTTCAAAGTTCATGTAATTTGCAAAGCACATATATGGAGTTTTTATTTCATCAGGCACCAAAGTTCGCTAATTTTGGCAACTTTTTAGGTTATTTTGGCAAAATCAAGAGTGATATGGAGGCGGTAAATTATCAAATATATATCTTAGAGAATTTTTATATAATCTCCTTTTGTGTCTTTCTCAGTCTCTTCATCTTTATCGACCTGGCCTTATTACCGTCCTTCTTATAGACCCACACTGTAACATACGTTGGCACTCGGTAGGCAATCCAACAGTCGAAGCATTGGAATCTCTTAAGTGAGCACTAGGAAATCCTTTATTTAGCTTAATATTTCTCAAAAATTATTTACTATCTTCAGGAGAGCTGTTAGCTCTTTAAAGCAAGAGACAACATTCTCAAAAAATCATTCGGGAAGGATTTCATTTACATCAAGAAAAATCAACATCAACTAGTATCAATCGCATCTTTCTATAATTCTGTTGCAAGTTAACAACTTCTACTTTATATTATACGACCCATAATTTTTCAAGGCATTTGAGGAATCGAGCAATAATTTTTCCAATGCTAAATAATCAACTATCTTGTGTGAATCTCCCTGATAAACAATTTCCTGAAATATAGAGTTTTCATGATGCACTTTTTATTGATTTTATATATTTAATTATTTCACTGAAAATTTTTAAGAAACTAAAAGATTTTTACCTCGAAGCAACTTTCAATCTCTGTAGGACTCATAAAATCACCATTCTAAGAAGATGGTTTTATAAGTTTTATGGAGAATCTACTACACATTTTCAAGAAAGCTGTGATTACCTCTTGCAATTGATTAGAAAGTTCTTCATAATTTTTAAAATCTCCATTTATCTTTCTACAAACTTTATATAGAGAGTTCATAATAGATTTCCTTGATTTCTTCTTAATGGGGCGATGATTAAAATAGATTCTCAGTGCATCATGAAATCTTATCCTAAGAACGTCTTCAGATTGCTTAGAGCCGAATTTTAATTCTTCAGTTATATTTACTATTTCTTGTTTTGATGGATAATATCCGAGGGCACACAAGAAACCATACAGCTGTTCAATCTTAATCGTCCCATCTAGTTTTCTAACATTCATATAAATTTCTCCCTCGGACAAGATTTGCGAATAGTAAAAGAAATATTTCCATCTATTTAAGGTACCCTGCTGTAAATTTTTAAGCAGTGTAAATGTTGATATTTCATGTTATACTTATGATATAACTTACAATGTCTTGGATACCATAGAAATGAAACCAAGGGATCAAATCATCTAAAATCGGCGAGTATAATAAAATTTTGTCACAATCATTTCTCATAGATTCATACTTACCAAATTTCTCAAGTTTGGTACTCTTATTTTCGAGATTAAAATCCCATTTATATAATGCATAACCATCAACTTTAGAACATATTATTGAATTATCATAACCAACTGAAACTGTTGCAATTGGCCCAGTAACGGATAAAACAGATGATAAATTATCTGGAAGACTTTATCATCCAACACACAAATTTTATTATGATTCCTGAATATCTGAAATTAGATTTATTTCTAACCCGTTTAATGGTGGCTTTATGATTCCAATATAATCTTTTTGACAGGAAAATATAAGCACGTCTCTATTTTATAAAATACACCATAAGGAGTTATATAATTCACTTCCTGTTGAATTTTCTTACTCGAAATTTTCTTTTCCTTTTATATATCGCATACTCATTACAGGCGACCCGATACATGGAGCTAAAATAGTCTGAATATCTCATACAGAATTCAATATTATTTTAAGTGTTTATATGTTAATATCTAGTCTAAATGAATAACCTTTATACATTTATTTTCATCCAAACTCCAAATTCGAAATTTCAGGTCCTCACACGAAAATAGTATAAGGATCCCTTCACGACTCTTTTTATCCTGTGAGGTTTGATAATAGTGACTAGTCTATGAAATTTAACTTCAAATATTGTTGTGTTTTAACCTCTGCTTTTTCATGACCATTATATTGAATGAAACCATACGGAATACAGCCGAGGGTTTTATAGACCTCATGATATGTCACCCTAGTGTTGAAATTGGAATCAGTCCAACAATCTTCATCAAGATCTAAAAATATCCTTACACATAATGCATTGGAACTCAATATAAATAACGATGTTGAAGTTTTTGACTGTAAACAAAGGAACTGAATATCTATAGGTAAACCAATTTCCAAATCGAAAGTCTCTGGAATAATATTGTTATTAATTTATTTAGAAATTTATAAACTGTTTATTATTATTATATTTTGCTGACTCAAATGACTCCAAACAGATGAATTTTGATTGAAGTTCTCTCTCCTATACATAAACAACAGTACAATGCTTTGATTCTCAATATATTTATAACACACCTTGTATCCCTTACTTATAAACATATACTTCTCTTTGCTCTAATAACAAAGCTAAGAATCGTGAATCCCTATCAAAAATGATCTTCAAAAAATACCAAAAAATTATTTATATAATTAAGAGCATAAAAGCTACTTAAGTACTTTTTTAGCCTTGTACTTTTGAAGTTTGAATTGATAGGTAATTTTCCTTGTAGATGCTTCTATAATTCGAAGAAATCCATCGTTAAATGCAATAGCTATGATTCCACCACAACCAGAATATCGTATTAACTATATAGAAGAAAACATTATTCAGAAAGCATCACTCATCAGGAAAATCTTGTAGCTATTCAAGTAAGAAACATTGCTCAATTTTGCTATGATTATTTTACATTAGGTCTAAAATCTTTGTAATCAATCAACTCGAGCATTTTATCCTTTGAATAATCCCAAAATTGTATTTTTCCTTTAAGATATTTACTTATTAAGTAAAACGCAAAAGTTAGGTCTTGTAAAAATATTTACTACCTGATAATGTTGAAATTGCTAATATATTCCCATGTGGATGACAACTAAAATCTGTTATGGCGGAGTCTAAATAGCTCATCAAGATTTCGTATCTGTTTCAATTTGAGTAAAAAATTAGTTATATAATTAATTTTAAGACTAGAAATTAACAAA
This sequence comes from Nephromyces sp. MM_2019, assembly GCA_015657535.1. Lineage (NCBI taxonomy): Eukaryota > Apicomplexa > Aconoidasida > Nephromycida > Nephromyces > Nephromyces sp. MM_2019. The sequence continues at coordinate 19,364 of JADHZB010000414.1, read as the reverse complement.
TAATAACTACTTTGTGTCATATTTCAAATAAACTAGTGATAATTATTTTTGATGCTTTAACTAAAATCAAAGAGTTTTATATTTATTGTGCTAATTCAAAAAATAATATCAAATTTACTTATCACTCTTATTTTTAAAATTAGTTTTAAACTCTCTAGAATTGATTCGAATTACAAATCCTTGCAAGGTGCTCACAATGAAATGGCCACAATCTATATCACCCAAGTGATCTTTCGGAGATGTTAACTCATCTTAAGATATTTTCAAGAATCAAATAATCATGTGAATTGATAAATTGTAAAACGTTTACCTTCATCTTGTACTTCGAAGCATATGGATTTTATGGAACCCTTAAATTAGCCGAATAAAGTAAGTTACAGAATTGAAAAAGTAACGTTCCCAAAATATTATAAAGTTTGAATAAGCAATATATATTTCATATAATAGTAGATTATGTACGAAGGATGGGATCCAGAGATTTTACAGTTTTAACAGAGATAACATAATCACTAAGTTTCACATCGTATATTCATCCTCACTTTGTTAATATCATCAAACCACGCGACTAATCGAAATCGATTGTCGTAAAACCTTTCATGTTTAACAATGAAGCCTATTAGTACACCAAAAACTAGACAAATAAACTTTGATTTACCTGACCGCACCATCGCTGGAGCCAATAACAACATGTCCTCCAAAGTTATACATAATATCTAATGATGTGCTTGGTATCAATGAGATGCATTTGATAGCTCTACGTTGATTCCCCATTTGCTTTCGATCTTTAATCAAGCTATAATCCCATATAACAATTTCTCCAGATGTTGTTGCTGAGATATGGAAACCATTTTTCCATGATTCATATAAACATTAGGTATCTAACTTGAGACTAACAAGATGCAGCTTGCTTGGTATGCTTGATAAACATAGAACATATCAAATTTGAGCTGTGAGGTATTAATCTCGATGCTTCGGAGCTGTAATAATTAAAATCTCCAGTTTTATTCCAGTTCCAAAAAAGTACTTGATTATTGGAATTGGAAATCAATTCATTAATATTTTCTGGATTGTGACAAATACATATCTAAGCATAATGTTAATATTAATTATTTTTGAAGGAGATAACATTATTATATTTACTAACTTGTTTATCCATATGGGACAACGAACTCATAATTATAGGTCTTGAAAGCTCCTGGTTTTCCCAATCCCAGATAGCAATTTCCTTTATTACAAACAATTTAGGGATATTATTATTCATTCCTTTTGTAACTGCATAACGTTACTTGATTGCTGTTAAAGCTTTCTCCCGTATTTGAAACAAAAGATAAGGTCACAAAGTACCTGTTACTTATCCATTCCAGACTGGAAACACCTGTGGGTGAAAATTTTAATTATAATTAACTTTACAGATACATTTCGAGCTCTAGACCTAATTTATGAGGTTTTTCATAAAATCTAAGCGACTTTATTGATTCTTTGGACCAAATTATGGTCACATTTTCCTGTAAGAAAAACAAGGTTGAATTCAAATTCTTGAATTTAAATTCTCTCTATATACCGGTCCTTGGTCAGATGTAGCAATAAATTCCCTATTGGGTGATAATTTGACCGAAGTTAGCTGATGCTTCTACATTATATTTACAATTTTTGAGTTTTTTACTTGAAATAAACTTATCTAGGAAGTCTCAGCTTACGTGCCCTCTCAAAATCCTTTTAGTGCCATCTTTTAGAGACTTTATTACAGCTAAGTGATCAACTGCATAGATGAGCTCGACATGGCCTTGTTTTGATTTGCTAATTGAAACACTTTTTGTTAACCTTGGATCATAGCCAAGAACATTTTGAAGTGTCTTGACAATTTTGTAAAAGACAAAATTAGTCAAATTGAACTAAAATTTATCAACTTGAAGTGCTTATACTATCCATATAAAATATAATCAAATTAAATTATAAATTGACAAGCTTAAGTAAGCTGAATATGAAAACTTTGTAATAGTGATCTTACCAGCTCCATTCGTTACGATAATTTCCAAAATGCGAATATGTTGAAAGGTAATTTTAAACAAATGAGCTTAAGGTCATAGGCTTAGGCAAAGTAAAGCTTTTTTAAATTAAACTAAAAAATACTTTTTTTCTCAGTTTATATTGCATTGTGTAAACGATATACAAGATCTGACTGATTCATTTCAATCTTCATATGAATTTATTTTCCTAATTTTTGAAACAACGAGGACGAAGATTTAGATCACAATCTATTAAGTAAACCCACATTAAAGTGACTAGAACTCCGAGGAATAAGAGAAACTATGATTTATTTCACCTTTGTCCATTAGATTTTTTATCAAAAGAATTATAGATTTAATAAGTAAGATATAGGTATGAAATCAACACTTTTTTTGGTATCTAAAGAACCCACTAACTCTCTTTTTAACTATATTAATAAGATAAATCAATTGAATGTTCCATTTGATTTGATTATTTAAGATTTATATTACTTGTATGGGTTCAAGATAACTCTAATCAAAATCCAAAATCATTGAAATATATAACTGTTATTTTTATTAAATATTAATTCAATTGCCCTAATCTAACTAGTGATAAGTTTAGCCAAAAAATTAAAACATATCATATTGTAAACTCCATGAATTACATAAGTTTCATAATACACCAGTTAAAAAGATGCTGGATAGATGATGAACTCGAGAGCAAGCTCACTTACTTGATGATAATATAACAAAGTTACAAAATAAATTAATTACATGAGAATAAATATGAGTTCAAAAATTAAAATAAATTATAGATATAAGAATAAACGAGATAATGAAACATTTAAAAAAGTATAATAAAAAAGATATAAGGATAACTTCTTAGCGTAAACACAAGACTATTAATATGGAATTAGAAGGATAACAGAACATTTAAAACTAATAAAAATAATTCAAAAGTTATGATTCAGCATTAACTACAACTAAAAGGACATAACAATAACTAAAAAAGCTATGATATGAAAATTTGAAAAACTATATTATAATAACTGTAACAATGACAATAACCACACAGCAAGCTTATCACACATATGAAGCAGAAAAAAGAATTTAAATCACACTTCTACAATAAATTACTAAACTATACATGCTTACCTAAACTATTAATTTTCAGGAGTTTGACTTGTTTAGCATACAATCAAAGACCACAAGTATATCCCCAAGACCCTAGTAGTTATGAGCGATTCTCACGTGAAAACACACAAGAAAAAAAAGTCAAAAAAGCACTCTAAGAAAAATTCTAGGCATTCACTGGGAGGTACTTCCAGGTCCAAACATAAAGGCCACCACAAAAGTCATAGGAAGCATCGGAGTAACTCTTCTGAATTGACTCATGAGACAGATGACGACAAAGGTCATTGGTCGAAGGTTACTAATAATCAGCTGAATGATCAAGCAAGGAATTTATTGGATAACGAGCCAGCTACACAAATTCAGCAAACAACTCCTTCTGACTACGACCTTTCAATCTATCGCAAAGCCTTTGGACTCTCTTTTGGTAATTTTAACCTTCTAACTGAAAATTCAAAGCTCCAAGAACTCTATCAAGACACTAAATGTTAGTCTTCACTGCTAAATACTCTATTTTTTGCCTATCTTACAATTATTTCTTTATAGTGGGATCTAAGAAATCCAAGATAAGCTCTAAGACACATAAGGAAAGGTATTGGACATGCCCAAGGTGTCAAAAATTGAACTACCAAACATATTATCAATGCAATTCATGCAACCGATTAAGGGGTCACTTCAAATCTTGATTCTGAAACATTTTTCTCTGTAAACCCAGACTCGATTAAATATACAATTTTCACCCTTTGTCAACACTATACTTATAGCATCAATATATATCAACAAATCCTTCAATTTATCATAGGCCATTGAAACTCAAGTTTAGGTAAACACTCAGCTATTATATCTAAATGTATTTCTTTCTATCACAAATAAGAATAAAGGAAGAATTGAGAGATTGAGATTTAAAGCTTGGAAAACATATACCTCTGAAAATACTTTAGGAAAATTCTTTTCATACGAAATTCTTTCTAACTATTTGAAAAGCCATATGTTTACCTTAACTTGTTTATATAAAACACAATTTTCATCTTCTCTACATAATTAATTTTTACACAGTGTTTTAATATTTTTCATATGATTTATATATTTTTTTTATCATCTAATATTTTTAAAATTCATTAATAAATATTTGCTTTAAACAAAGATTTTCACTGATAACTAAATTTGATCATATCAACATACAATAATTCCTGATTTATCTTTATAAAAGGTATTGAAAAAGGACCAAGCAAATTTTTAATAGTTCATGTTGACAGATTTCTCAAGCTTAACTTCCTAACTTGAAAATACATAAACTAGTTACCTTAGATATGAAAATATATAATTTCCAAATTCTTTCGATTTTTTTTGCTTACAAGCTTTTATTTTAAACCAAGTTTTTGCTGGGGATAAAACATTTGCTTCAATAAAATCTTCAAAAACAGCTGGATTTTTTGATTACCTTTTTTAATGGGAAAATCAATTATTAAAGTAATATGCTTAAAAAACAATATAATTTCTTATTACTTGTGAAAACTTCTAAACACACGTCCACAGAAAAGGCTAAAAAAGAATTAGCTTTGAAGATACTTCAGATCAAAAATGATTTAAATATCTTTAGAAGTTTTCATAAAACGCTAAGTTCTTAATTGTGTTTGAAAAATTATGATATACACTCCTTCCAAATAAATACACAAAACACTAAAACTTCTGAGAAATCTCCTCTAAAATAGTGATTTTATTAACCAAACCGAAGATTCATAAAATTTCAGCATAATTCTTAGATTCTTGTTCCAAATAATGTAAACTTATCTCATCAATTACAACACCAAATCAACCTTAATAATTGTCTGCGTTTTACTGGGGAATATAACTTGATATGTAACACTATTTGGCATACATGTGTGCTTTTAAAATTAATAATTTATTTTAGCTCATTTAGTAAGTTGTCTAAGTTTCACCCAGAGCAAAAATCCTAAATGATGGCTCTGCATTTTATCCTGGAAATATTGGGTTTATAAGTAAAAAAGATGATATTCGATAGATTGGAGTTTTATTCAAGAAGTTAGCTTGACCAGATAAATAAATGTTTCGGTCAATAATTATCACGATGAATAACAAAAATATCTGTCTTGGTGAGTTTGAAATAGTCTAACTTAGATGTTGGTGATGAAATTTAATAATTCTTATATTAATTCAATAATAATTTTAATTCTATTTAGCCTCAGCTTCTCAAGAAGAGCTTATAAGCAAATGCATGTCATGTGGAGTCCTGATTATAGATTCTTTTAAATTATTTAAATTTGAAATAATAAATTAGTTTAATAACCAAATGTTAAGGAATTGTTTATTGATTTGTATATTAAATAATGAAACTCATTATTACATAAATCTAGATAAGAATAATATTTGATAAAAATTATGTTCATCCACAATACATTTCGTAGATGGGCGCGGGAGTGTGTGAGAAATCATCATCACTGCCGAACACACTTGGGTGAAATTGTTTTATTACAATCAAAACAGCCTTTAGTTGGTAGTAAATTTTGTTACAATGCATAGTATGTGTTAGACTTAGTTATCTAGACACTTGCTATTAATTATCAAGCTACCAAGGATTGTGTGAACACTATACGGCTTTAATTAGTAAACCAATCTTATGGTAAATCATCTAAATGTGCTCGATGATTTTAAGCATGTATTGTTCTCAACTTTGTTCATATGAATGTGTTTGTATTTGCTACTTTCTGCTTTGCTGACAATTTTGCTAAATTTGCACATATAATCACATAGCAAGATTTAAAGAGCATCCTTTTATGCTATTTGCGTAATTAAAACATAGCAACTTAAAGCGAGTAGCCACACTAACCCCCCATATTATCAAACTGGTCTAGCTTCTATAGTGAACAGAAAGTACTCTTAAATTTCTTTGAAAGAACGTAACACTATCTCTCTTCTTTTAGCTAAATTTCATTTTTCCTTCTTCCTTCTCTAAAATTTATAACTGCTCATTACCAACCTTCTCAATTATACTGCTAGTCCATTGATTACATTTTGACTTCTAAGTCCTTTACCAATAACTTTTACTATTATATAATTTACTTTTCAAAATGAGTTTCCGTTATAATTACAGACGCCATAACTCTTACAACACCAAATCTAACAAGGTTAGAAAGGTGAAGACTCCCGGTGGTAAAGTAACTGTTCTTCATGTACAGAAGAAGACATCTAGACCCGTTTGTGGTGACACCCACTTTGCTCTTCCTGGAGTAAGTTTGTTGACGTATCAATTGATAAGGCTCTTAGCTCTAAAACACGCTATACCGTGAAAAACATACCATCCCCATAAAGAAGCTAAATATTTTCAATCTTCTTCATGATTACTTTGTATAAGAATCTATAACTAAAATACAATATTTCCCAGTAAAGCACAATTGAATAAAAATTATCTTCTGAACCTCTTGAATATCTCTATCTTATTGATAACTTCTTGACTGAACATGCCTAATACAATTAGACAAGCATACATATCTTTGATATTATTCTACCCTTAGGTAAAAAATGTACACCCAACAATCAGAAAGCACCTTAAGAAAAGACAGAAGACTGTTTCACGTGCCTATGGTGGATGCAAATCACATAGTAGCGTTCGTGACAAGTAAGTTACTCCATCGTGGCCCTTCAATTCCACAACTAATTAACATATACTATATTTTTCTATCCAGGATCGTCCGTGCTTTCTTAGTTGAGGAACAAAGATGTGTTAAAGAAGTAATCCAAGAAAGTGGTAAAAAGAAGAAAGAAGAACCTAAAAAGGCACCTGCCACAACTAAATCGGCTAAAAAGAAGTCATCTAAATAGATTTGAAAACTCTTGTTAAGCCAAAATAAATCAACCTAGATGAGTTTACTAATGATGCTAATGACTTTCTCACTTATATTTGTAGCATTCAATCGCCTTCTACCAAATAGAGTGAGCACAAAAATGTTGGGTGTGACTGAAATTGCTCATTTGTGAATTCTGAAACCCTAATTATTTTAAATTTTTTGAATTTTCAAACTCTTGAGGGATCAAAACATTTAATAATCTAATTATTTCCTTAATATTTAAAAATCTATATCATTTTTTCACGCCTACTAAGTTTCATGGATTTTAATAATAAATCTGAAGACTATCATGTTGTAATGAAAGAAAGGGTGTTTAAATTTAGAATATTCCGACTAGTAATCCAATCTCAAATTACTCATTATTTCATTATCTTTATTACCATTAATATCTGTCTTGTAAGGTACAACTACTTAGTCGTCACTAATCATAAAAACATTTGAACCTCGGTCTTTTTATAGACATTATTAGCAAATATATAAACTTTACTATAGCTATTGCTAAACTTACCATAGGTTAAACAATTGCAACAAATGCAAGTTTTTGAAGGTATAATTAACGACAACAAGGAGTTCAATTTATTTTCTAGAACTTTATGTAACATAAAAGATTTAAGAAAATGAGCGAAAAAGTAACAGATAAACATTATTTACTAAAGGCAAATCATGAATTTAAGAATCCTTGCAAAATCACTTAGACTATATAACACACATTGTGACTCTTTAACTATTTTCTATGACTTTTATATTAAATTTAATGAAAGCCAAGTATAATTACATGAAACTTGAAATTAGTCTCGAATGTAGATTTAATAAATTTTTGAGTATAAACTTTAAAAATGAGTCGTACTTGATCATTTGAACTTTCGTTTGTGATATCGTTTTGGTAAATATAAAAGTCTTGAAATTTATTTGGTAAAATTGGCTTATTATGCTTGATTATCTATGGGATTTTAAGCTCATAGCTCAACTATAACAATGAGATTTGTAATATTTATGTGAATTTGTTTTTTATTTTACCTAAGCTATAATTTTGATAGGAAGAATTGCTTCATAGCTTGTGATGAATGATTATTTCATGTGTAGCTTTACCCTACTAAAATTGAATTATTTTCATAAGATTGTTTACCCAAAATAAATTACACGTATCTTTCATGCATTAAAAAAGTACCTGAATAAGTTGTAAGTTGGGAAAACAGATCTTTGTAGATACATAATTACTGAAGCATCATGGTTATGTTTGAGATAATTTTTTTCAATTGCTTATTTCAGTGATTTTAAAGATATCGCAAGGCTCAGTAATTTTTAGCACATGTCAGAAAGAGATAGAAATCTCCATTATGATTTTAACGCGTACTAGGATTTGTCGAAGACTAAAACCGAGTGACAACAGCTCAAACGAAAAATAGTTATCTATTTTCATTGACTGCCAACTACTTGGTTATAGATATGCAAGATATAATTTATCAATCACTTATTCAAATCACTCCAGATAATTAACCCTCCTAAAAATTTCAAATAAGCCTGATTAGATTTCTTTTAAAGGCCAATTTAATAAATATACTATTGTTATCAACAACTAGGGCTGGCTAAGCATAGACGCAAAAAAAGTTTCAAAGAGAAAATTTAATTTAATCAGTTCATATAATTACTTTAATTAAAGTAGTGCTTCCGAGTAATTTGTTTTGCTTTTGAAAAGCAGCCACAGTATCCAGTCATTAACAACTCTTGCTTATTTAGATAAACTATAACTCAACAATTTCCTAGGTTATGACCGATTGTTTGCACATGCTTGAAACATTGTTTTGCAAAACTAGAAAAATATAATAGCTTTTTTTTAATGAGGGTTATACCTAGATTAAATTATATCTAAAAATCTCGATATTAATTTTGTCTTGAAATGTCTTTGCCTTTTTGCCTACCCCTTATTGGATAATAAAAAACCCTTTGTTCAATTTACTTGTCCTATACTAACCTACAAAAACTGAGTACTTCTATAACTCTTTGAAAAGTTTTTGTAGCAGAGACAGCAAGCATATCCGACTACTTAGCCCGAACACGTCTAAACCTTCCATTTCAAAAGTAACGTGTCTTGTGCCACTAATATTCACAGTTTTAAATATACATTATACCTCAAGACACAAGTTAAACTAGCACAAAAATACAGCCTAATTCCTACAAATACAACACTCAACATTATTCCGGACAACCTATCCAAGAAGTTCACCCTGAGCAAGCTATCTACATGGATAACTTTGGGGATAAAACTAACAATCAAATGTACACAAGTAATAGTTATAGGCCATATTATAATCCTCCAGTACAATCAGGCTTAGAAAACAACTCTTTTGGCCAGCCTTGGGTGAACCAGAACCCACATATGATGCCAAATTCGAACACAGCAGCTAACCTTCCAATGGACTATTTTCCCTACAATAACACCCAAAAAAGTCCTTTTGGGATGGTGGATAGTTCCTATGCAAATGCTATGAATATCAATAACACACAAGGCTCCCACCTACAATATAATGAACAACTTCCACCTGAGATCCAAATAGAGTCAGCTTCTAGCAATTCTCCCAATGACGGAAACAGCTCAACTAGTGGTGCCGAAAATTTTTCTTTCGAAAAACCTAAAGCCAACTTGGATCCTATACCAGAACAATCTCAATCCTACGGTCATGATGTAGTTAATGAGGAAGCACCAAAATTTTATGATACTAAGAGGGAAGACACTGACTTTCACAGCTATGTCCACAATCAAAATCCAGATTGGAATGAATTTTCTGGAGCGCCACTTGATGTTGACAAAGTGAGCTCTACATTAGATGAAACCCAAGAATCAGAATTGAATCCAAATTCTGCAACAGAAACTGTGAACGATTCTGAAGAACCTGAAATCATAGATGTGACCGAAATGAGAGAAGAACAACATCGATCTTCCTCATCATCACAATCACAATCAAGCTCTACTTATACACACACGAGTTCTACAATTACAAATTCTAATTTCAGTAGAGAAGGTTCTCAAAACTTTGAATCTACTAGAAATTTTCCAAATGACTACTCTGATTACAATGAGTCCTTACAGCGCTCTTCATCTCAACCTGCTACAGCTGAGGCCTCATTTACTTCTACAAACACACCTAGCTCTTCTGAACCTTCAGAACAGGTTGATTCTACTCCGTACAAACCACCTATCTACCATAAATCTTCTATAGAACACAATGCCCCAGCAACTCCAACTCAAACACCCTCTTCTAGCTATGAACAAGCTAAACATACTATGAATACACAAGCACATGCCTTTACATCTGACTCAAGTGAATCTATGAAAATCTCTGAATCAACTAGTTTCGATGAATCAGCACCCAAACCTATGGACTCTAATGTACCAAAATTATCGATACACTACTCTTCAGAAGAATATAGCACCATATCCATTAATCCTGAATCAAATTTTACATCTGATCAAGATTTCACTACAACACAAGAACATCCAAGTCATAAAGCAGGTTAGTTATCGAATACATTTTTTCTCTGAATCACTATATTTATATAAATCTTAAATTAAATTTAGAATATGTTGAATAAATACGATACATCTTTGATATTACATACTTATTAGATATGGATAGTTACACACACGGTTTACAGCTCAATTAAACATTACTTCGCACATTTTTTCTTTTGTTTTCAGAATTGAAAGATCATGGAATTGTATATGTCTTTGGATCTGGTATGTATAAAATTTTAATATTTATAAAATTCATTCATTTTAGTATAATTTTAATCAGTTATAAGATATGGATGTAGAATATATTTATTCATTTGTGATTAATATATTTATTAAACGTCAGTTTTTATATTTATTTCGATTAACATAATTTTTTTAAAGGTGAAATGGACCAAATACCCCCTTTAACTGATGATATGGAAGTTGTTCAACCTACTATAATGGAGGTTATTTTTTACTCTTATATAAATATAGAAAATTTCTTTCTTTAAACACACATTTATATATCCTTACAAACACTTGAATTTATATCTTATAAATTTGAACTTTACATAGCTAATCTTTTGAAAATTTTTCTAGCTAATTTTTTTTCCTAACTTATTCTTTGGTGTTGTATTTTCGAATTATTCCTAACTAGATATTATTAAACTTGTATACTTCTAGCTAACACACATGTATAATCAAATTTTCTTTATTACCATAATTTTACATTACACTCATATGTATAACCAAATTTTTTTTAGTAGTATATATATTACATTAAAATCATGTATAATTAAACTTTGTTTATTATTTGATTTTACGTCACAAACACATAACCCCTATTAAACAAATTTTATAATGCATATTTATCTAGGAGTTAAGTACTACTTATAATATAACTTCAATTGAAAGTGGAAGCCTCCATAATGCTATCTTAACAGAAAATGGAGATTGTTTAACATTTGGTAATAATGATTAATAAATTAATTTTATTACACACTTTTTTTATTTATTTTATACCTTTTTTTTACACATTAACATTTGTAATAAAATTGATAAATACTTGTATTTTATAGGATGTAACGATGAAGGGGCCCTTGGCCGTGTAGCTACAAAGAATAACCCAGAATCTATACCAAGTAATTATAAACACTAATTTTTTAATATCTCATTTACATATATATCTTCGCATATATACAGATAAACACATATATATACATATACGCACTTTACATACACAAATAGATACACAGATATACACACAGATATATACACATATATATACACCCACACAAATATATATATATATATGTATGTAAGTTAAGTGTATGTACACTAGAATTCGTGTTTGTGCGTATACATATTAATATACATATATATATATATATATGTAAAATAATTTTTATGAGAGTATATATGTGTCTATGTAGGTTCTAGATGTGTGTGTGCGTATTTATAGAAATTTTATTATACCCAAAATATAAACATAAATTATACCACTTGTATAAATTACACATTAAAAAAAATAATTTTAATTAGCAATGGTCCATCTACCTATAAAAATTATAAAGGTTTCTTGTGGTGATAGCCATACAGCATTCTTAACTACACATGGGAGATTATATTTAACGGGTACCTATCGAGTAAGTTATTATTAAATATGTGTACTAACTCATTAGATAATATATACTATATATAGATTATAACTCATATGTAAACAATTTATTTAAATAAAAATAATTAGATATCAAGCTTGTTTTTTCTATATATATTTTTCAACTCTTATTATTCTTAAACACTAGCTAAGGTTGTGTAGATTATTTATGCATTTTTTATGTTTTTTTTACTCTCTAGCTAAAAACGTGTAGATTATTTACACATGATTGATTTTATATTTTTTTTTCTGTACAATTAATATTTTTTAATATCAATTTTTTCTTTCTATTAAATATAATTATAGGATAAAGTAACTAGGATAGGCTTTCCAAATTATGAACAGGGATATGGTTCGATTGAATATACACACACACCCCAAGAAGTTAAATTCCTCAGTACAGATGTACAAGTTTGTGATGTGGTGTGTATGTATGTTGCTTACAATAGATTAATACACATCGTTAATATATTTATAAATATTTCCTTAGTTACATACTTATTCTAACATACGCACATATATTTCATCATAACACTTTATTATTAAGTACTTATTTTATTTAAACACAAATTTGGTTTGATCTATTTCATATACTTTCTAAACTATACACATACACCTTGAGAAACCTGTTTGCAACACAATATACACATACAATTGCATACATAATTTATATATACACTCTATACATATTTCCTATATATACATTCTACACACATATTTTACATACATTACATTTTCAACCTAAGAAATCAAACTCACTGATTTCTACACACATTTTATGAATCCTCATATGTAATATTTTTATTATGTAAATAATTTAATCAATAATTAAGAAATAAAATAAATGTTTATACCTTTTGATACACACACATATAGACTCATATACATACTTATATTATTTAATTCCATATATGTACTTATATACATATTTATGACTACTCCTACACATATATATATATAAACTTGCAATTTTACTTATTGGTATACATTTATATATATATACACACATACATCTATACACATATATATATACATATATATATATATGTTTAATTTAAATATTAGAATTAAGTTTTAAAAACAAACAATTATATATAATTGACCCCTTTAATTGGGTGAATTTAAATATATATAAACTTTTCCCCTATAGAATTTTCCTTATTCAATTGCGTGTATGTACACACACAGGTATCTGGTGAAAATCACACATTAAGCTTAACTAGTTCAGGTGATGTGTGGGCCTGGGGAAGTAATGAATTTTGTCAATTGATGTGTGAACATTCAAGCAAATCAAAAGAACAATTATTGTTTCCACAACTTATTACAAAAGAATGGTTATTATTTATTTGATGTGTATATTTGGATATATATAAACACACACCAATTACATGTCATACATTATACACACACACACACCATATCACACACAACTACATTGATACACACAGATTACATGTCATACACCATACACACACAGACACACAAACCATATCATACACACAACTACATTGATATACACACCGATTACATGTCATACACCATACACACACACACACATTATAAATTTTCAACACAAACACTTTAATGAAATTGTGTGTGTACAGCTGCGAAGAGCTCGTTTGGGGTGTTAAGTCAATTTTCTGTGGTAATGCAACGAGTTTTGTACAAATTAAAGGAACGAATTGTATATATGGGTAAATGTTTTTTATCTTTTTAACTACACATTTCTTACACACAAAGTTAGTTACACACTCAACATAAAATAGTTACAAGCACAAAAAATATTAACAAAAAAGTATTTCCACAAAAATAATTTCTAAAATATTTACACATACATAATTTATACAGGTTAAACAACGCTCACGCACACCTGATTTACACATATAACATAATTCTCACACATATTTTCAATTTTTCATACACACGCACAGCACACTAATACACACACAATACACTAATACACACACACACACAACACACACACACACACACACACACACAC